>QKMX01285112.1:14004-24642 GCA_003401595.1 Venustaconcha ellipsiformis | reverse complement strand
CTCTAGCAAAGTTGTCTGTTCAGCCTCTCTGCTGCTGAGATCAAGATTGTTTATTTTCACCCTCGCTTGGTACGATGTAAAAAAAATACAAGATACATTGCGAGTGTAGCGCATAGAACTACGCAAGCAAACAGTTACGACCCAATTTATGCAACCGTTAATAGCCCTCCAATTGTTAACCCAAATTATCGCTACTGAGACACCCATTAGTGAAGTATGCAATTGCAAGTTGATGTGGTCACGCACACTCGATGACTGAGTGTCTTTGGCAACTTAACATACTTTGAAAATAAAGCTATTCTGATCACAACAAAGTTTTATTTATTGCATGCTAAAGTCGATTTATAATTCTACATTGTACAGGGAGCAACATATACAAGCTAAACACCATTTGTATTGAAAATACCCCAAATCAAATCTAAAGAAATCAGTTCTAATTCCCCTCAGGATAGGACAAAGGATAGCAAGATAATATTACTGTTGATTTTGGTTTAATGAAATTTTTCTGCATATGATAGGCTATAAACATAGTGGCCAATATATCTGATGGAAGAAGAACCAAGACAAGTTTTCTCATATATACTCGATTTTGCATAGTCCGAGCTGGAACGGGTGAGATGTCAGGGATTAGTAAATGGGAACACCGTAGACCACTCGGCCACCAAATAAATAGATAACTTACGTTTGAAATACGACCGCACATGATGCATAGTTAACACGGACTATAATAGTTTTGAAGCAAATATCCCTGGTAACATGGTCAATACAATTGTCGTGTATTGTTTCTCAAAATATACAAAAATCAGTATGATGTATTCCTTTAATCTTGGGTTGTAACATAAAAGTTATTAAGTTCTAATCGGTAAATACTCTTCGTGGAGACTTTGCTAAAAGTAAATCTTGGGTTATTTTTGGTGAAGTCTTTAGAGAATTTCATGCAATTTACTTAGAATTTGGGAGAATGGAAGGTTAGTGCATATTTATTTAAACCTAGGTTTGAGTTGAATAATCGTTTTTTGCAACCCAAGCTGTATCCACATAAATACTTATTGTCAATAAGTAATGTTTGAATATGTTGGATTCTTAATGTGTATATATTATATTCTACATTAGCAATATTTTAGGACCACCATCTTTAGGAAGGTTTGCAAATCGCCTTTTGTAACGAGTTCAAAATCTCAGTTCCATAAAATGGGAACTACTTCCATTTATCAAATAAGTGTAATGTTTAGTCAAATTCATCACGGTTTCAGTGTAATAAATTGTACTGCTTTGATACAATTTTACGATAAGAGATTTCGAAATCAATGATAATTTTGTTGTTTTTTTTTCTCAGCAATAAAGTACTTTTAAGTTTTACGCGATTTTATTCCAATGGTCAACTTTAATAAAACCATTTCCAAAAACAAACTCTACCATGCCATGGCTGTAAAGCCAATATATGACAAATGGATGGTCACAACAACTTGTCCATTTTCCTATTTCATTTCAGTAAAAAAAAAGTCTTGCTCCAGATGCTTTGCAACGCAACTTGCGAACAAACTGTATATATTTTGATACGTTTATCAATGCAACCAAAACCGGTACAACCATCTGAAAGCTATGAAATGTTAGATATCTTTATTGCATCTGAAACTTCGTATACCAATTATTTCCTTTCCAAACATATTTTAGCTGCGATGGGTTCATATACTAACACACTAATACCTTTGTAAAAACTACTTCACTGATGTACACTCCATGCAATTGACAAGGATTCGGATATAAAATTATTCACTTTGACTGCGTTTTGTGAATCATGTATGAAATCCGAATGACAAAATACGTACATAAAATTGCAGTTGATTTTATTGAATACATGCAGCCTAGTTGCGGTTGTTTGAGGTTCATGTTTATGCATTCTTCACTGTGCCTTTTCATTACTCTGATAAATATATACTGATGGGACCCAAATCAAACTCTATTCATTCTGATTGGGGAAGAAAGAGGAGGAGCTGGAGGGAGCGAAATGGAAGAGAAGAATTAAAACTAAAATTGCATCATTTTAGTTTAAGACAAAAAAAGGCGGCATTAAAGTATTCTGGTGAAAACTCCATGCTATAATTATCATCCATTTAGGAGGGAGTAGTAAAAGAAGATTCTGAAGAACGTTATTGAGGCAACGGTATTGGATGTACGATTGGCACCATTTTCTTTTAGGACCAGCTAGCTAACACAGAAAATCTACTGTTGAAAACCCCATGTTAATATAGCCATACATTTAGGAATATTATAAAAGAGCATTTTCAAGATGTCAACATGGTGGCCATAGAGAGGGTTAGTCATTTTTATACAAGACCAGCGATACTCTATGAAAACTCTCCTGATTATAACACAATGTCAAAATGACTTTGCATTTCAGAGGAGTAGCGAAAACAAGATTTGCAAGACGGACGACAGATCAGCATCGTTTTAGTTTCGGATCAACAACACACTAAAAGACGTCTGTTAGCAAAAACACCATGCTGATATGACCATTCATTTAGGAGAACCAGTGATGACAGGATTTGCAAGGTGGCAACCATATTAGAACGGAACAATTTGCAGTTAGAGCCAACTGAACATCACAGGTCTTTTGGTGAGGTCATTTGCGGGTTCATAGGCCCGCTGCTAGCAGTGATAGCGGGAACTTTATTACCAAACCTGTTAGGGATATGACGCGGAATGCGGTTATACCCAATACGAAGACAGACTCGTGGAAGACGTGGCCGAAGACTGATGCTACAAGGAAAAAGACGATGAAATCGTCTGTGTTATCTAATTTTGAAATTGATGACAAACTTATAGATGTCAGAGGATTTAACGGAGTATTTTCCAAAGACGAACTAGCAAATAGATCACCAGAAACTAATCAAAGCTGTATCATCAATATAAAAATTTCAAAAATGGATCTGAAACTTAGTGGGTAGCACTTTACAACATTAACTACTTTGACTCGTTTGGTCTTTCTCCGAGTGGTGTTATCAAACAGTATTTCTTTATAAAAACAAACTATAACTCTAATCAATTTTAACCTGTTGGAACTTCAGTTCGTAGTTATTATTGCGTCATGTTTATCTTGTAGATGTCTGGGACGCAAGCGTCTTCGTATAATGGCGAGTCAGGTAACATTTAAAGTTTGTTTTACAATTGGACCCGTTTTCAAGCGTCAGCAATGATTGCAAAGCAGTACTTGGATCGTAAACAATCTGGCATTAATTTTGTCTGACATTAAGTATAAAATGACAACATATTTTCTCACATGCAGAACCAAACCAATAAAATCGATGAAACAACAGAGATTACCGCGAATAAATGAAACATGCTGACAAATATCCGATGTCTGTGGTATGCGAAAGGGTATGTTCTTTAAACACAATAAATGAGGTGATACAATCACTGGTGGTTGTGCGATGCAAACCAATAGTGCTAGCACTCATACAAAAAGGTCCGACGAAAACGTTATTTATGTAAGTGACTAAAATAAATGAAATGTAATTGCGAAGATGTAACAAAATAAGATAGTTGCTTAATATATAATTTTTGGCAAATTACCTAAACAAACGGGAAGTTGGACATTGCCAGGACATAANTATATTGGAATGTGGAATATACTTGATCAGCAACTCGATGAAAGTGAAAATCCGTTACCAGGAAAAAACCTTACAACGCCATCAATGCAATTGCAATGCGTCATGATATTTGTTACTTTAATCACGTTAACGACAAATTAGTGTGAGATCAGGTAATGCTTAAAGAATTGCAAGATATGAAAACGGACAATATGCTATAACGATTTTGTCAGAAACATTGGAGCAGATTATATACTTGGCGATGGTGTACCTGTAGACACTAGTAAAGCAGCTACACAGATCTAAAACATTTTCTACAACGGAAGATCGTCGCAAATGCAATCGATGATATATGGGTTATAGATTTCGCAGATATGGAAAACATTACACAGTACAGATATAACAAACGGTATCTGTTTAACGTCATTATGTCTTTGGCAAATACGCGTTTAGCGTTCCTGTTGCCGATAAAACTGGATCGACGATAACAAATGCGCTAGAAGATATTATTGTTAAGATGGAGCGAAAACCAAATAAGATTTAGACTGACCATGGAACATATATTTTTAACAAAATATTCGAGCAGGTTCTGAAGCAAAACAATATAAAAATTATATTATCGGTAACGAAGGAAAGTGTGTCGTTGTCGAACAAGTTAATTGTACGATAAAAGAAAGATCTACAAATATCTTACAGCAAATAACACCAACATAATTATTATTGATCTGCCAACGATTATAGCAGATTACGATAAAACTAAAGACAGTACAGCAGATACGTCAGCGAATGATGCTATAAATTAATCCGGTTATTGCAAACAAGAACATTTATCGCAGGCATCAATTTAACGATGTTGATCGTATCAGAATTTCATTACGAAAAAAAATATTTGAAAAAGGTTTTACCCCGAACTGGTCTGAAGACGTATATGTCATCGACAAGATTTTAACACTAATACCGGTAACATATAAACTTACAAATCTTGCAAACGAAGATATCATATGAATTTTCTACGAGCACGAACTTCAGATAACAACTCAACATATATTTGTTATCGAACGAGTGATAAAGAAACGTGATAAACGAAGTTGGATGCCAACCAGTAAAATCAAAGATCTTTGACTAGATCGCTAGCGATCCGATTAGATCGCCGTGAATATTTTCATATTTTAGCAGAACATACTTGCATTTGACAGATCTGAAAAACGATATCAGATGTTATCTTCGATTTTTCTGCCATTAAGTTTATAATATTTACAAAGATGAAATCAAATGTTATATTTTTGACAACTATCAACCTCAAGTGGTTCAATGCACATAAACAATTTGAGCATTCCCAAAATATTTGATGTTCTGTGACAGTTAAATCAAATGTTTCATCTTCTTCGCAAATGGTATTTGTCATTATATCGTGATTGTTCTGCAACATAAACATATTCATGCTGAATTGTAGCACCTTGTTCATCGGCAAGTTGATTATCAGGTACAGAAAACAAATATGTTTATAGATCAAAGTTTGAACTGAAACAGTTTTGTGATGTTCTACATGTTGATATGTTATTGTAAGTTGATTACAATATTCAATTTTATCTCAATCAGCTCGAAGCTCAGACAGTCGATGAAACATATCATTTTTTATCAGCGACATTATACATAAAACCTTTATGCAATAGAAGCAATAAATGCTAGACGAAATAAGGAGTATTTTCCGATCTAAAATATTCAATCTCAACCTGTTGTTTGACGCGGTTTAAGTTTTCATAAGCAACGATGAAACAGATATCATCCATGTTAATCTTATTGTTGGATACTCGTCTTTTGAGGTACTATTAACAGATTGTGAGATATTGGAACCTGAAAAAAATATTTAAAAATTATATTTGTTAGATATGACAGGGAAACTGTTAATAAATAGGTCCATAGTTGCTTGACCAGAGAAAATATTAGGAATATTCTCAAGATTGATTTTTAATCAATTCAATGCAAAGCACTCTATTTTTGTGTTAAAAATAGTTAGATATTTACGCGATGGCCCACTTCGATGCAGAATGAGAAAAAATAATTTTATTTTGCTTAACAACGTCGAAGTTGATCGCATGTTGAAATATGGTAAGATTTTGATAGAGGATGACAGAGGAGCGCTAAACAAATATGTAAATTGCCTTTATACCAACAGCAATGTTGCAGCTATACTAAACAGTAAGTGAATATCGAAAGAAGATTCTATCACCTCTAATTTTTGAGAAGGAAGATTTTGTGGATCCATCAGCAACAAAGATGATTGATCGTGAGTGAATAAAAAAGTATTTTGCAGCTGATATCATTGACATAAATGTTTCTTTTCATACTTTATAGCTAGTTGCAATAACTGATCTGTGACGTTTAAACTTTTTAACGTTCCAGCATTACTTCGTCTGCTATTTTCTTTCGATGTAACAAGATCAAGATTTAACACGATTATCCGTTCTGATGCCATTGATGTGGTCAACGACAAGACCACTTGGAATTTACCCATGAAAAACTTCGTAAACAAGACTATGTGACAGATTGTTAATGTAAGCTGTTTGTAATCCTCGTACTGTTATCATTAACTATCCAGTGTTATCAATATTTTCAATATCTTCGGATGTTTCTGACAACACCTCTTCTGTTAGCCTCTTAAAGATGTAGTTTAAACTCCTCTCTCAAAGACAAATTTATAATGTTATTATCGGTGACTTGATCATTGACATGTTAAACTTGCATTCCAGCTGGAATATCATTATTGAATAGCGTATAAATAAAATAATGTAAAAACATTTTCGTATATTCAATATCAGCTTCCGCTTTTACCATTATCTAGTAACCCTCTGATGTTAATACTCCGATCGCATTTTTCTATTCTGAGTTTTATAGCTACTCCAAGTTTATTAAGAGCGAACAAATAATATTTTGGATGACCAGAATATGTCCTGACGCCTAACAAGACCATTAGTGATAAAATAGGTCGTTGTTATAAATTTTACATGTTATACTATACATTTTGCAAATCTCTAATTGGCACTTTCATATCGTACTAATAGAGAAATATAAAACATTATATTATATGATGTTAAAACTTGCAGATATCGCAAAATGAAGTTTGTTCGTGACATTAATATCAGACTGAAAAAAACGCAACTGCATTTACTAGACCTGACAACAGTAGGAGATTTGATACTTAACTTTTACTAACAAATTTCTGATCTACAGATCTGTTTCATTTACTTTAATCAACTGTAAAATCTGAGCTTGCAACGCACAAGGGTCTAATACTCATTGTGCAATTTCATGTTCGTTTTTCAAAGTTAAGTATATCATCACATCGGCTAATCGATCAACACCAACAACAACAGCAGTTTGAAGAACTTGCCGATCCTTACATTACTTCGCTATCCCACCGAGTTTCGACTGGAACAATATTTAATGTTATTGGCAGATTTTATATTTCAGGAGATGCAGAAAAAATATGATGATTATACATGTAGATCGGGTTTGGAGATTACATAAAATAACAGAAATGTTGTTTCATACTATTAAATATAATCCATTGCGAGTTAGCTCATATGTCGATCTGCCTGCTAAAATTTAAAACACAAATGTCGAGTAAAACGATAACAAATATTTCCAGTGGGCGTTATTATCAGCGTTTTTCGCAGCAGATAAGCACACCGACAGAGTATCAAATTACATTTGTCATTCTAACAATCTAAACTTTTCCGATTTATATTTCTCGTTTCCTAGTATGAAATTCTAAAATTTGAGAAACAAAACATTTTACGTTTACCAGGTGGTATTAATGTGTTTGGAGTAGATGATGATACACAAAATATTTATCCAAGATATATCAGCGATCAAGCCACGTCAGATCTCGTGAAATCCATCAAACAACAATAAACTTGTTGTTATATAAAAAACATTAAGTGTGGATCAAAACCGTTAAGAGGGTTAGTTGGAGAGCAGTATAACAAGCAAAACGCAAAGAAACATTTTTGTTTCAAGTGTCTCCACAGATGTAGGTAGTATTATATCGTCCCCTAGAATATTGTTCTAACGTACAAGTAATATCTATGCCAGATAAAGGTGAAAACATATTGAAGTTCACGAATTTCAGACAAAAGATCAAATTTTCTTTTATAATCAACTACGTTTTCAAGTCGATTTTACTTCCTGTGCAAACAGTAGAAAATAATCCTGATAAATCTTCTACAAGAAAACTACAAGAAAATGTTCAATGTGGTGTCGAATACAAAGTTGTATGTGCTATTGATAAATGTTTATCAAAACCGGTTAAACCTTATCGTGGAGAAAATCCTGCTCTGTTGTTGAAATATCTGATCATCGGGGTTGATGCCATCATGATATTGGTCGGCAGGAAAATGTAACTGTTTACAATAAAACAAAAAACAGAATTTGCAAGAATAGATCACATTTGCAAGAAGGCATTTACGACTCATGATGGAGAAAATGATCATTGTAATATTATAGGTAAATATCGCGGTCCAGCTCATGACTAATGCAATTTAAAATATACCTCAGCAGATTTGGTTCCTAATGTTGCTCATAATTGCGGTGGATACGAGTCTCTTAATATCGTAGAAGCGTTCGACAACAAAGATATAATAAACCGACTAAAAATCAATACAACAATAAAGTAAAATGCATTCCAAACAATATGGAAAGTACATGTCTGTGACACTCGGCGAGTTGAGATTTATTGATAGTATCCAGTTCATATCAGGATGTGGAAAGTTGGATAATTCTTCCGATCATTTCGGTGACAAAGCAAAGTTACTTACAAGAAAATGTATATATCCATTTTAACATCTTAATATTTTGACGACGGGATCAGATTCAATGAAACAAGTTTACCTCACCATCACAAGTTTTATTCTCGATTAAATCTTGAAAGTGTCAGCGATGACGACTATGCTTTCTTTAAGCAATTTCGGAATTATTTCAACTGTGAAACATTTAGAGATTATCATGATCTGTATTTGATCACAGAGATATTTGAGAATTTTAGAAATGTCAGTGCTGATAACTACGGACTTGACGCAGCATGATATTACTCAGCACCGGGATTACCTTGGGACGCATTACCAAAGCATAGCAAAACAATGGAGATACTGACAGATCCTGATATGTTTTGTTTTCCATAGAACGTGGAATCAGAGGTGGAACAATCGTTATAAAAAAATAGTATGATAAAGCTAATAACAAGTACATGAGCAACTAGGATAAGACACTGTCGTCGTTTTTTATAGTTAGCAACGACGTTCATGCACGATTTTCATTATAATTTTGTTAAGGCTAAGTGGCCTGTTGCACATTTGCTACTTACAGATACTGACTCGCTCATGTATAAGATAGAATCTGCTCATATTTACAAAGACTTTTTTGAAAACTGGGGTCAGTTTGATGTTTCTGAGTTTCCTAGAGACAGTGGATGTGTACTGCGATGACAATAAAAATGTATTAGGAAAATTAAAAGATGAAGTTTCAATTCAAATTATAACGTAATTAATTGAATTATATAGTAAAAAGTAATGCTTAAATTTATCTGATAATAAGATTAATAAACGGAAATTACGTAGTGTTTAAATACTATAGCACTTAGAAATTCATCTCTTCCCGAAGCTAGAAGCACAGAACACAAAGTGTCAGACGTGGTTGAGAACCGAGTGGGTCAGACGACAAGACTCAACGGCTCAGACGTATATCATGACATCAACATGTAGGATATGAATGCTGATTTACATAATTTTAGAGATCAGACAGACAACCATTTGGTTGAATAGAAACACTGTAACACCAAAATGCAATTGAAAATACTGAAAAGTGTTTCATTTAGTAGTAGGACAAAACCGACTATGGCTCTCAGACCCTATTCTCTAAATGATTCAGGACCCGGCACCCTATCTCCTTGTCCAGAAGGACCCACATCCTCTCCAACTTTTTCAGACCACCCAACCCCTGTAAAGAATGAAATGTTCAGAAGGACAACCATCAGGTTGTCGGCAAAACCATCCCATTTCTAAACTTTAGATAAAACTTAATAACTTATCATCACCATACTTTTTTAATAGTTTTTCATACCTGCTACCTTTCATTGGTAGAATATATGTTATCACACTGCCAATAATACGAAATTCTCGTATTAAATCGTCCATATCGTATTTTACGCCTCGCGAAAAAGATCGTATCAGATCAAGTAATTTTTATAAGTGATACTTGCTGTTATGCAGGCATATTATTAGTCTCAAGTCGAGGCTTAATTGTTTAACACGCTGTTGCAAGAGAAACACCAACACCTGATATTATTAACAAAAACGGATTTAATGATGCTCCACTTGAAATTATATCAGAGCCGTTCATTAGCAGTGGTAAATATGATATTATCCGCAGTATTATGCTATAGTACTTGTAACATTGTTTTACACACTTAAGGTTTATATGATCAAATCTGTAATATTGAATTAGTGAGTCTACATCTTGTTTTAGATTTTCCTCTTAAATATGATTGAAATCGATGATCATGTTTTTATTATACAATATTTGTTTACAATTTTTATACAATGAAACAAGTTCTAGCACCAACAATAAAATCAAGAAACTCACGAAACTTATTCTTAGGATAAGCTATGAAATCTCTAAACTTGACATATCTTTGCACCGTTTATCTGTTGATACCTCATTTTTAACGAACTGCAGGAATAGAAAGTGTTTTCCACATAATAATGTTTTATGTACCAAATTATAGTATTTTCTTTCTATTTCATCAATAAATCCGAATACCATATTCATTTGATTCAACGTAAAATTTGTTAGAACAACATGTTATATGATATTTGCGTATGCGACTCCAAAATTTATTAAAATTAGTCTTTTGACTTTTTTCTTTATCAACTTCGAAAGTACTAACAATAGAATTACTTTGAACAATAAATTTTAAAATGGTTTCGTAAATATTTTATCAACTTCAGTGTAATAATTGCGTAACGACAATTGTCTAGAGCGTTGGAGCGAT
>QKMX01285112.1:949-13342 GCA_003401595.1 Venustaconcha ellipsiformis | reverse complement strand
TAACGGAGAGCGCTTTAGACCACTCGGCCACTCGGGGTGTTGCGGTGTGTTGCGGATATGGTCAATCCAGGAGCCACTACAACCCAGATAAGGAGAGAATGGAAGCTACCAGACTATTTGGAAACCTACATACTAGCCCATATCAGCACTTCTAAGGGTTAAGAATGGAGACAATATTTTGCAATTAGGTTTTCAATGTGGTTTGAAAAACCTTTCTGATAATATCTTTATTTGAAATATCGAATTTGACCCTTTGGCTCCCCATCAAAAATGTTATTTTGTTTATTATCAGGCGTGCTACAAAATATGTGAGTCATTTCGACTCGAATAATTGGTATATTTTTCGGAAATTCTATGTACTCTTTGTACGCTAAATTCAACATTTGTGTAATTAATAACGAAATTTGAAACTTGGTACATTTTGACTATTGCACAGGTGGCTAACACATTAATGGCTTTAGGTAATGTCCATTAAAACAACTGGAACAAAACTGAAATGCGGTCTGGCGTTTTGAGTCGGACATGTAATCCATAGCGCAAGTTTCCGGGCACCTTTTCTCCCTTGCTTGACCTTGGACAGAATATGGAACGATTTCCACCCGTCCACACACCAGGTACCCGAATGATACGTCATTGCTGCCAACTAATTGTAGCGGACGTCACTTAATGCTTGGTTGACACCTGGTGGTAATAATGTTTTACTGATTATGCTTGGGTGTGTGTTGGATCCATTCCATCTTAAGCAACGACCCCTAGCTGGTGAAATGGCTGCANCATTACTCAGTCGTCACCAGCTAGAATTAAGAAATATATTGGGTTCATTTAAAAGCCCTCTTTGAGGGCATCAAAGCCTGGGGAATGTGGCACGTATTCCTTCCCCCAGGATCATGCGGACATTAACCATTGGCACATGCACAATAAGTACGCACGCCAGTATAATTAAAAAGTTCAGTTCAGTATATTGTAAGCAACAGTACGAGCCCCTTGTGTGTGACATCGCCTGTAGAACTCCACAGCAACATGAAAAATCGGTGGCCTGGTCAGATCGGACAAGGTTGACTGCACAACGACCCTGTCCTGCCCTGAATCTGTTCAATATGGTCCACATATGACGTAGAAGGTCATTATTTCTAACGTTTAGACAAAATTTCATAGCATATCATTAATATATTCATTTTGATAATTATTTTCATACTTACAAATTCTCAATGACAGAATATATGTTAGCATACTGTCAATAGAAAGAAACTCAAATAATAAATTTTTCATATTGTATTTTATGACCTGCAAGTAAGATCTTATTTGATCAAGTAAATTTTCTAGGTAATTCTTGTTGTTTTACAGGCATTTATTTTGTCTCAAGTCGAGGCTCAATTTTTTTACACGTTGTTGCAAGAGAAACACTAACACCTGATATTATTAACAAAAACAGATTTAATGATGCTCTGCTTGAAATTATACCAGAGCTTGTCATTAACAAGGGTAAATATGATAATATCCGAAGTATGTTGCTATAGTATTTGTAATATGTTTTACGCACCAAAGTTTTTTTAATGATAATATCTGTAATATTGTCAACATCTTGTTTTGGAATTTCATCTGAAATATGATTAAAATCGATGATCTGCTTTTTCATTATGCAATATTTGCTAACAATTTGTATACAATATCAAAAACTGTAGCACCAAGAAATTCACGAAACTTATTATTGTCAGCTAGAAAATCTCTGTACTTGTCATAGACATCTGAAATATCCATATACCTTTCATCTATCAATAACTCATTTTTTTAACCAAATGTAAGAATCAAACGTAATTCCTACTTCACATTCATAAAAAAAATCTATTTCGTTCATGAAATTACCGAAATTTCTTTCTTTTTCATCAATAAATCCAAGTTCCAAGCTTTTCTGATTCAAAGTAATTTTTTTAAGGACAAGATATTGTCTGATAATTGCACATATGAGAGCACAAAATTTGTCGGCATTAATTTTGGAGTGATTTTACTCCAAGAAAGGTAATTAAAGTAAACGTATTTACTCTGAGCCATAAATTTTCTTATTGTCTTTTGAAAATTTACTCGACTTCATTCTAATAATTTCGTAATGACAATTGTATAGAGCGTTGGAGTGATGGAAGTGAAACATCGTATTCTTCACCTATGTCTTAATAAGAACAAATCCCTACACCAAACGTTATTTGATTGACTTCCTCCAAAAAATCTTTGTCGCTCATAATCGTCGAGATTACTAATTTCATTGTCAAAATCTTAGATTATCGCTAGACATTTGTTAACAATAATCGGATTAAATTCTGGGGAGTTTTACTCATTATTGGTAGAAGTGCGTTCGAGTATGCTTTAATAATTAACTCCGTATCCGACATCATTCTAACAACTTTAATTAAGGTTTCCTTGTCATGGTAGTACAAACTGAGATGTTTTAAAAAAATCATTTTGAAAAACTATTGTATTACTTCTTGTTCCGCTTTATTCCTATTATCTTTGATTCCGATAATTTGCCGAGGTCGTCATGGCTATTATTTACTAGTTCTTTTAAATGTACTCTTTCGCCATAAGCTCGTTTTTTTAAGTTTGATTTTATAATCAGAACCAAGCTCTCGAGCAATATTTTAGCAGGATTTCAATTTATTTAAATTCTTCTATACAAGATTATAATATCAATGTTTCTTATTGCTTCAAGTAGTTGTGGTCCTCGCATATACATAACGAGAATAATGTTTTTTGGAGAGTTTATCATTAGAATTGAAAATTTATTTCTAGTTTTTATCATACGTGCTGATAGTCAAACGTCTCCAACATTTAGTTTAGGGTTAAAATATTATAAAATTCTCTCGCAATGAGTACAATTGGTAGTGACATTTATTTTACAAAGTTAGATTAAATCTGATCATCAAGTGTGTATATTTGAAATGCTGTCAGTCCTGGAAATAGATGTTTAGCAGCGATAACAAACTCGGAAATGCAAGTACTTGTTGACAGTATTTGCGGTTGGAATCGTAAATACTGTGTTGTTGAAACATATAGGTCTGTTGTACTGTATAATATCACCCAGTCTATATCAGTATTTGATCCTTCCTAATGCAATTGTCAAATAACTAGTGGTACATTTAATTTTAATCCAAAAAACTTCAACTTCTGTGTTAGTAGTTCATTCTTGTCTATTAGAGAAAGCAAATAAGGATAATTTTCAAGATATATGACGATGCGCTTACCTCAAAACAGCTCGGTTATCAGTCTTATAAAGTGTTGGAATATATAACATTTTCTTAAAAAAGGAACAAGTGCTCCTCTTAACTGAGCGTAAGTCATAGTATCAGTTTCATTAGCTGCTGATGAGGTTGTTAGTAATCCAGTTATTTTTGAGTTATTGCTTATTAAAAGGTTACCTGTCATTGTGTCGCCAGCTTCATCGAGCTGGTTATCGTTAACAGAATCAGCGTAAGCTTTATTTGTTAGATGAGAAGGATTAATTGGAGTATAAATTTTTACTATTGTGTTACGTCCCATGTTTAAATTACATGTCATTGGACCTCCCATTAATTTTACAAAGATGTCTTTAACAAATCTAACATTAGTCAGCTAATCATCATTGCTAAGACTTAATTTGTCAAGTTGAGTTTATAAATCAACTTACCTCCCATATCAATCGATTCAGTCATCATTTCACCAGATAATTTTAAATACGGTGTCAGTGCACCTTTTAATTGAACGTAGTAAATATCGCCTGTATCACCGTCTGGATTTGCGGTTATCGGTAATCCAGTTATTTTTGAGTTGTTGCTCATTGTTAAGTTACCTGTAACAGTTCCACCAATACGATCAAGCTTGCTATCATAAACATACTTCAGCTGTAAATGACTTAACGCTCGGGATTAATTTAAGTTTCTTGACGGATACGCGGTTTCTAAATTTATTATTTTTTCCTGACATATCTAATTTACCGCTTAAAATTCCTCCTTTCAGTGATAGTTTGTTATTAGCGATTGTTTTAAGTTGTGCATAACTAACATGTTGTGTATCAACAACGTTTATTGGCGGATAGTTTGTTTCTAAACCTAGAACTCGTTGATTTGACATAGATAGGTTTCCTGTCATTGTATCGCCGGTTTTTAACTAGCGATGATGCATCAGAATCTATTGGTTCGTTAGCGGAAACGGATGATGCATGTGCTGTTCCAAACTTTGTGTAATAGATCATATTATGTAAATTATATAGCATCACATTATATAACAATGACATCGATATTACATTTTGACACCAAACGATTAATTAAACATACACATAATAATAAACTTACAGATTGTCATTATCTTAATGTTGGTCGTAAGTCTCTGGTAAAACAAATCTGTTGCTAAATCTCTTACTCACCGATAAATTTAAATACTACAATGTATTTACTTACACAATTAATCCGCAACAAGACAAATACGAGTTATTAAGCTAGTACAACAATACACTTCATGACGAACTTAGAGCTGACAAAGACCTGATTACCATGAAACAACCGGAGGAATTAATTTCCGTTGATGAACTTGATTTGTCAGAGCATAGAAGTGCGTTTTCAAATATTACATGCAATAGGCGGTGATATTGCAGTTGATGCAGAAATTGCAAAAATACACGGTACCAACTAGCCAATCAAACAGTGGAAGATATTTCAATGCACTTGTTTATAGCTAGTTCCATACTTAGCATTTGTTTCGTTCAGCGATAATTATTCGAGATCAATGGCCACAAATATAATATGCTTCAAGGACAAAGGACATGGTATAACTGCTTCGGGCGAGTTTATTTCAAGCGGTGTTCTCATACATGGCGCTGACCCAGCCACAGACCTTGCAATTGTTAGAAATTTTCTTATAGCAAATGCTGTAAAATTTGGTATTAATCCACCGGCTGCAAAAGCGGATGGAAATGCTGTGAGAGTTTCGCTGACACAAGTATGTAATAATCTTAGTATACACCGCAAGGTGCAGCCGCAGATTCAGTCACTATGTTAGATTTAATAAACGGTGTTATTAGTACACGTAACAGAATATATAACGAAGGATATACCAAACGAAAAACATTTGCTGAAGAATTTCGCCAAAATAACAATGATGCTTCCGTTAAGGTCAAGATTTGGATTTTTTTGTGAATATAACAAAGTTTTTCTCGAAATAAACATACACTCAAGCTAATCAAAACGCTAAAGTAGCTGAAGGACAGTTTGCTACTACAAGATTAGCACTGTGGATACAATGAGCTGTTCCATCTTTAGCTAAAATAATGTAACTCTTATCGTTATTGACGGCGTACACGAAAAAGATATATTTTCAGCAAAACAGGATTTATCAAACAGCAATATTCCTAATGCAAATGATCACAACTGGCGTTTTACAACTTTTGCTAGCGAACAACTACCTGGACATTTCTTTGTTGTATTTCACCGGCACGTCGTAATAATCAAGACATGAACAACTCCTTATTTGATAACCCTGATGTTAACGAATATTTGTTAGAGTAAATTCTAAACAATANCCCGAACGTGCAATCAAATGCAGTTTTTCTTTAGACGCCACCAGAATCATATCTCGGCCGTATATGCACCTTATGGAAACAATGCAAAAAATATCAGGACGCTGATAGTGGATCTCAGATATTAGTAGAAGAATTTCGATTACTGTCTCTTATCTTTTGACATTTGAAAACATTCAGAGCGAGTTATTAGATCAACTGTTGATACTGAAGTCATTTGGACGCTTGGTGAACAACCACGCGCACTCCCAGCCAAACAGTATAACGTATATGCGCTAGTTGTCAGTGATAGATTTCAAACAATTGATGCAAAAAAGGGATGGATGACTGTGCAAGTGTGATTTGTGTAACAAAAAGTATAAATAATGAAAAAGGAATGCATAACAAGATAAATATATCTAACGCCTGGTCAAATAAAAAAATCAGTAGCAGTTGCCAAACGTAATTCTGTTTCCCTAATGATATCTTCAAAGTCAAAGTCTCCAGACACAGAATTAAACGTAATGTTAAAGCAATATAAAATCAATAAACTTGATCGGGGAAAACCGTTTGTGCTCAAATATTCCATCGCACAAATAACACAATGGTAAAACACGGTAGATTTCTTGGACCAGCACTTTCTGTAATAGCTAGTGCAATACAAAAACTTCTGCCTGCAATAGGCACACAAGATTAGCGGATGCGTGTGAGACAGTATCAGGGGCGACTAAGAGAGCTGTAACCGGAGATGGAATCGAACAAATTTATCGTGACGAGCACCAGCCAAGGTAGTGACAGTAAATCTAGTGACTTCTTACTGCAATAAAGTTTTCTGCAATAATAAACAATAAAAGCCAGCTAGAAAAGAAAATCAACGTAAAACGAAAAAAAAGAAAACAAAGCGTCCTCGATCGACAAAACAAGGAGGAATCATTACTTTTGCTCTACTCCTGGCGAGGTTGGCGCGGAGTCTAATTCCAAATCTGTTAGGGAATTCTACCAGGTACCAGACGCCGTTGAGTAATTTTGATATTGAAAAATGGAATGACATTGTCAGATTTCGTGGAAGTTTATTCTAAAGACGAGTTACATAATGTACAAGCGGGTGGTTCGTGCGTTGTAAATATCGAAAACTTTAACGATCACTCAGATACTCACTGGGTTGCTATTTACAATAATAATTATTTTGATTCGTTCTGTCTTACTCTGAGTGATGTTATAAAAATATATTTTTAAAAATTTAGAAAGCTAAATTACTTGTCTAATCAACTACAGCCGATTGGAATATCTGCTTACGGTTATGTTTTTCCGACAGATGTTCCAGCCTTAATTTAATTTTTGTAATTTTATTTTACAGTTTGACAACCAATCTTCTCACACAAATGATGAGATAGCAGTTAATTTTATCTAAACGTACAAATATAAAAATGTCAACATACTGTCTTAAGTGTAAAACTAAAACAGAAAATAAGGATGAGACAACGAAAAAAACAAAAGATAATATAACAATGTTAAAAAGCATTTGCGCTGTTTGTGGTAGAAAAAAGTATGTTTAAAGAAATTATCCGCGCTGGAATGTGCCCTGGCGAGGTTATTTTAGTAGATGATTAATTGACTAAAAACCGACACAAAAATCAAACATTTTATGTGACAGAATAAAATAAAAATGAAATGTAATTGTAATTGTGATAAAGATCTTTGTGTAAAACAAGATAAAATCGTGTCAATCATTCAATTGCCGTGAGGTAATTATCAGCAGTATTGACATTCACAAATTTTTGGAAATTACCTAAACCAAAATCTGGGTGCACATTGCCTGGCCACAAATACACCGGACCTTACAATCCATTAGACAAACAGTTGGATGTAAATGATAATTCATTACCAAGATAAGAGCCTTCTAATCAAGTTCATGCAATAGCAATACGTCAAGAAATCTGCTACCGCGATAACAAACAGGATAAATATGGCTGTGATAAAATAATGTTAGATGAATTACGTAATATGAATCATGTAAACATGAGAGAACAATTTAATAGAAGGTTACTTCAAACAATGACAGGAACAAAATACAAGTCTCGACTTGGAAGAGTTATATGATGATCTTGCAGCTGACTTTCACAAACCAAAAAGTTTCCGCAACGTAAGGTTGTTTAACGTTACTGACGTTATTAATACGCGTTTAATGTACCCGTTTCGGATAAAACAGGAACATCAATAACTGATGCGTTAAAACAGGTCATCGTTAGTACGGAAAGGAAACCAAATAAAACCTGGACTGATCATGGAGCGGATTTTCTTATTAACAAATTTGATCAGTTTTTGGAGCAAAATATCTTACAAATGTCATAGAACTTCAGGGAAGAAAATGTTATAGTTGAAAGATTTAATCGTACACAAAACGAACTGATACACAAGCATTTGATAGCTAAAAATACAAACAGGTAAATCGATAATATACAGCAGATTATTGATAAATATAATAATACAAAAACAGATCAATAAAAATGCCACCAAATGACGCAAAAAATCCAACATTAGCAAGCAAAAACATGTACCGCAGACATAAATTGATGATCGAGTTTGACTTTCTCTGACAAAAACGTATTTGAAAAAGGATTTACTTGTAGCGGGAGCGAAAAAGTATTTGCTGTTAATAAGGTTTTAATAACAATACCTTTAATATATACACTAAAAGATTTATCGGGTGAGCCAATAACCGATAGGTTTTACGATCTGGAACTACAAAAAACTAAATAAGATATATTTGTTATTGATAAAGTTATTAGGAAAAATTCAATAAAAACTTAGTCAAGTGGCGCGGGGACATCAATAAATTTAACAGCTTGGTTTTAACTAAATATATATTGGCATAATATTGTTATAAATCTGCTCGTACTTACGTTTGATAGATTTGCATAACGATATTAAATATTTTCTGCGATCGTCAGAGATCATCATTAGGTTCAAATATCCTGACAAATATAAAGTCGCACAATTTTATATTTTTCTGTCGGCCTGGAATTCTGATATTTGAAACCGGTTTTATCAGATGCCAAAATGACTGATTCTCATCTACTGTAAAACTTACAATTCAAAATTTTCCTTGTAATATGATACTTAACATTAAATCAGTCAGATGTCGGTCTGCTGTACTTTTTCATCAACCACACGTACAATCTCCTTCTGTTCATCGTCATTGTTAAATAAAATGTCATCCTCTGTGTAATCAACCGACTTACCGCCGGAGATTATATCTCTCGAGGCAGCATCTTCTGCTGTAAAATTATCGTCAGCGTAAATATCAGCAAGTCGTTTCGTTAAGTCCATATTATAATATATTTTTATCTAATTTATTATTATAAATGACTAACGAGATAAAATATCATCAGAAAGTTAATATATTAAATTACGGAGAATTAATCAGAGCGGAAGGAAAATGTTTGTTAGGGTAAAATTCTTATTATATCGACGTTATCATCGTGCAAGGTGATTCTAATAAATTTCTGCTAATAGCGGCAGAAATTAATAAACTTAATGACAGCGCAAAARTGACGCTCAAATTTAATAAAGATTATATTATAGCGTTTGCTCACAATTGCTTAACTAAAAACGAGCTAGAAAATATAATTTAATTATTCTATCTAAAGCTAATTCTGTCAAATGTTGATAGTGATGTTACCGACTTTGTTATTCCATCTGCAACAAATTTTATTATCTTAGGATTTATCTTATGGCTTTTTGCAGCAGCTGTTATCGAAAGCAATTTGAGTTCCTCGTCTGTTTTGAGATTAAATGAAATGACAGGTTTTACCGGACATCTGAAATTAATATTATCACCTCGTCCTCGAATGATATTTTCTTTTGACGTGAAAAATCTAAATTTTCCAACCTATTGTCTGCTTTAATACGGTTAGCGTGATCTATCATCAAACTGTTTGGTATATTTCTGTTAAAACGTCCCGTAAACAAAACGATGGCTATAATAATCAACAAAATAGGTTTTGTTCCTCTAACAGTTGCAAACAAGTATCCACTATTATTTGATCTACCTAATATGTTTCTTGTTTTTCGTCTAAGAATAATTCCTTTGTCAGATGCTTCGACAAATCGAATACGGCATGTGTCTGAAACTCATCTTGTAATGACAAGATTTCAATGTTTTCATCCGTAACTGCGCCGTTAACATGATATCCTTCTGGAATTTCATTACAAAATAACGTAAAAATAAAATCTTTCCTTGGCATTTGAACTCGCTCAGCGTTATCACCTTTTAGCTTCCAGCTGGAGATAATTTACCAAACTGTAATTTTAATTCACGTGAACCACCGAACCAAGTGCATGAACAGCATAATGGTTATAGACTGGATGTACACGATATTCTTCCTGTTCCTCTGCTATCAATCTTATGTAACTCGAATTTGTGTTTTTACATTATCTGACATTTTTATATCTTTATTTGATTTTTCAGCAGGCGTGCGGTGAGTTATCGAGCGAACAATCAATTGGAGATAAAATATTACATTATTATAACAATGCTGAAATTAGCATATTGCCAAAATGAGCCTTATAGGAGAACCTACAAAAATAGCTACCGCTTTCACAAGGTTTGATAACAGCTATCGGTTTGATAAACAAATCATTTTACTAAATATCACTGCAAAAAAATCTTTATCATTTGTTAGAACCAACTGTAAAACGTGAACTTGAAACATATAAAGGTTTTAAAATACTAGTGCAATATCACGTTATATTTTCAAAGATACTTGTAGCAAGAATCGACAAGTAAATTGCAGACCCTTATATTAACGCAAAATCAATGCGTGTTTTGCTTGGAACTATTCTTTCATCATTAGCTGATGAAATACACAAGGAAATACATAAAAAAATACAAAAATTTACTGAATCAGGTTCAGGCTGTTTGAAATAATTTCTGAAATTTTATTTCGCACAATGAATATAACGTATCACGTGGAAGTTGGTATACTGACCTACCATAGAATATAAAAAATAAAAAATGCTGTATAAACTTTTAAAAAAAAAAACTTTGATCGAAGGTGTTTCCAGTGGGCTGTTTTTTCCGCACTGTTTCCAACGGAAACAAAATCCTGATCGCGTTGACAAGTATCTTGCTCATGTGTCGAAATTAAATTTTAGTGGTATTAACTTTCCAGTTGCAGAGAATCAATTACCAAAGTTTAAATAATCAAATTAATCTATTAATGTATTTGATCTTGACGAGCGTGAAAACCTCTATCCATGATACATTTCAGAAAAAGCTTCACAATCGACAATTACAATTACTGTGTTATAAAAATCAATACGTTTGGTTAAGAAAAATTCAACGGACAAGTTGGTAGACAGTACAACAAAGATAAAAATGAAAAGTACTTCTGTTATCGCTGTTTGCACGGTTGATCTGACAATGAAAACTTACAAAAAAATCTAGAGCACTGTAATAATGAACAACGAATAGCAATGCTAGGTAAAGATAATAATGTATTACAGTTTGTCAATCATAGTTAGAAACTAAAAACTCCTTTTCGTTATATACGCAAACATTGAGTGTTTACTTTAGCCTGTGCTTGGCGTAGAAAATAATCCTAACGAGTACAAAAAAAACTCAGAACCATATCCCGTGCGGACTAGCGTATAAGGTGGTTATCGTACAGATTCGAGTCTATCCAAGCCAATTAAATTGTATCGAAGTAAGAACCAAGCTGTTTGGCTTCTCCAGCAGTTTTTAAATAATGCTGATAATATATTTAATCATTTAAGAAAAAAAAACTCCAATGATAAAACTAACATCTCAACAAGAATCTGATCATTAACAAGCAGAATTTTGTCATATTTGTGTAAAAGCTTTTGACTCTCCCGATAATAAAAAGTATCTGATTTTTTATATTTGACCGGGCAATATCGTTGACAGGCTCATGATAAATGCAATTTAAAATTTCACTCTCCGTATTTTATTCCAGTTGTTCTTCACAATTTCAGAGGGTATGATAGCCACATTATCGTAGAAGCTTTTGGTGATTCTGAAATAGCATCTTGTTTAAAACTTGATAATGTAATCAAGTGTATCCCAATAATTTTGAAAAGTACATGTCAGTTACTTTATGTAGGTGGTGTTTTATCGACAGCCTACAGTTTATGGCAGCATCATTAGAGGAGCTAGTGAAAGGCTAAAATGAGTTTGATAACCTCAAAGATTGTTTTAGAGATAAATTTAATGTATTGACTAAAAAAGGAGTATTTCCGTAAGAGTATCTCAACGATTGGAGTAAATTTGAGGAAACGTCTTTACCTGACAAAGATAAATTTTATTCACAACTAAAACACGAAAGTATAACTGATAACGAGTATAAGTACGTGCAAGATATTTGGAAGGAATTCAATTGTTAGACTTTTGGTGACTATCGCGATTTGTACTTGAGAATTGATGTAGTTATTGCTGCGGATGTATTTGAAAGNTTTCGAAAAGTTAGTTATAATAATTATGGATTAGATCCTTGTTGGCATTACTCTGCACCTGGATTATCTTGGGATGTTCTGTTAAAGCTTCGTAAAGTAAAATTAGAATTACTGACTGATGTTGATATGTTAAACTTTATTGAAAATGGCATCAGAGGAGGAATTAGCGTTATAACAAAAAAGTGTTCTCAGGCGAACAATAAGTATATATAAGAGTACAACCCTGATCTTCCATCAAAGTACATCATTAATATAGGTTGCAATCATTTTTACGGGGATATCTGGACGAACCAATGCCATTTGGTGGATTTCGTTGCATTACACATGACCAATTTCTAGTGGTAATAGAAAATAGATACCTTACGATGTTTCGTATTTCGTTGAAGTTGATCTCGATTATC
>QKMX01284958.1:0-10064 GCA_003401595.1 Venustaconcha ellipsiformis | reverse complement strand
ACACTAACCTCTTAATGCTGAGCACCTAACAAGGCAGCTGTTTTTACCATTTGATAAGTTTTTGGTATGACTCAGCAAGGTTTCAAATCCACATCCTTCTGCATCCAAGGTGTACTGATGTGTGAATGAATACTGACGCAATTAATGTACAGAAATATATGAGCAGATTTGTTTATCTTTCATTAGAGTTAAAGTTTTAAAAAAATTGGAAAGTAGGAAAATTTTTTGAGACAATGAATAGAGGTAAGGTGAAAGAAATGCTAGAGAAAATAAGTATAATAAACAAAGGTACTGCAATGTATGGCTTGGCAGACATGTTCCAAATAGTTCTGCAAGCATAGGACAGTTTCATTTATTTTCATTTGCACAGAGGTGGATAGAAGGCACATATGCAATTTTATTTTATGATGGAGATTACCATAAATATAGTTGATTTTCATCTTGCTTCATATCCATGAAAAAATACATAGTAAAACAATGCTTCAATGCTGTAGAACCCATAAATGATCCACAATTTACTTGTGTCTTTGAAATTACATAATGTTCACTTTTATCAGTGAGGGCCCAAGTGGTTGAGTGGTCTAATATGCTAGCCTTTACCAATCAAAGCCATCTCACTGCTGTCCACATGGGTTTGAGTCTCACACTTAGCCAATGTGGGCATGTGAGGATGCTTGACAGCAGCTTTCCATGGACTGGTTGTTCTTGGACTTCTTCCTCCTCCAGTTATAATGGCTATCATGTATAGCCTATCATGTCCTGAAAATGGCTTAAAGCTGCAACAACTATTATTTGCAATATAATATCAGGTCCTGTAAAACAATTTGTGTCACAGTGTAATAAAATTCTACAGGGTCTATTGTCTATTGTAGAACTTATCCAACAAATGGATGGATTTAATTAAAGAATAAAGGTCGGGGTTTAAAATGTGTGCAATTTTCACATGCTCTTGATTTTTCTATGCAATTTTGTTTTTAAACCAGTGCCAATCTCACTATCACAAATCCCAGAAGTGACACCAACTTCTAGCAACTGTGCAAGTATTAAAGATTTTAAAGTTGTTAAGCAGAATGTCTTAATTACATTAATTAACTGAATAAACTCTTTTCAAGTTATTATTTCAGCAACAACAAATACAACATGCTGTCTAGTAATTTGTCATTCAGAATTTCCTTATGTGATCATCAACTACTGAACATTCACACTGGTAAATTTTACAAGTTACATTTGTCTTTTATTTCTTACATTTTCAACAAAATTATAACATATTTTTTTTTACTCTATACTTCTAAAGGGTTTATCTCCCCAGGGTTTTAGTGCAATTCTTCATCTTTACACTTTACCTTTAGTCTGTGCCATACAGCCACTACTGTGTCATGGTGTTGAAGCTACTACATACATTTTTAGTACTTTTAATTAGCACCTGAAGTGTCACTGAACACTAATATATACTATACTTAATGCATCAGTGGATATTTTTTCCTTTGGAATGAAGGTCACTACATTGTACATCATTTGTGTATAATCCACAAGTCACTCTGACAACATGGGGTGGGTGTTAGATTGTAAGGATTTTAATGTTAGTAACAAAGCTAGCAATCCAGTCACTGCTATGACATTCTATGTAAAGTCAAAGCTTTTAATAAATTAAATACTTTACTCCCTGATGTGGAACTAATTGTGTTGTTTTCTTTTCAAACTTTCATGGGCATTTTGTGAACACTACAAAACAAAAACATTGACTATGAGTTTTAATCACAATGATGTTCATTATGCATTTTTGCAAAAAGACAGTAACCAAGATTATTTAATTTCATTGAGAATATGGCTCTTTTGGGTTAGTATTTTCATTCAATAATTTAATACTGTTGTTCCATGTGCACTTGACATCAGGAACTTTAAATTTTTTATAGTTTATGTTTACAGAATGTGCCATCATGCAGCATGAACTGATTGTGACAGAAGAAATGTGCTGACAGCTTTGGACCAAATGCTTCAAATTAAATTATTGTGCATAATATGGATGTATTAAAACAATTTTCTTGCAAGCTTTTGTCATAATGCCTTTCTAAAATTTGCAAATATGCTTCTGATCCAGAGCTCTGGAACTTTTCCAGTATTTCAGACCCCTTTAAAAGAAGCTTGAAATTTCTAAATATGCTGAAAAATCAACATAATGTATTTTTAAAAATCTTATATTTTCAAACCAGACCTTTTTTTTGTTCAAATCCATCCTATATTTAAAATCTGAACCATTATCAAAATGGTGCGGAGAATTGTCACCCCTTACATTTTCAATTCTAGATCAGGCCCTGCAACTTAACATTTGTCAATAGATTAAAATATATTCCATGCTATCTGCTCAATTGATTGAAACTTTATTTTTTATATAAAAAAAAAATTCTACTAGAATGCAATAATGAACAAAAAACAGCACTGGGTTCTGTATAATTCACATATGTATACTGCAATAGCTAAAGTAAACCCGAAACCATCTTGGTAATACTCTTTTCTGTTTAATGAGAAAAAGAGGCTAGTCTCATTCTCTCAATCCAAAGTAATATTAGCATGTATACCAGTTTTAACCACTTGAAACTGTCAATCATCTTCAGATCCATACTGACAAGAAAACATTTGTCTCTTTCTCTGACCAATTTCAGATGTTAAAGGACTTTAGTCTCAAAATAGTTTAAATGTTTAGTGATGTTTTAAAACTGAAAGTCAAATTATGAGTGACCACCTGTCATTTCCGACCACAATTTTGTAATACACAGATCAATTTTATTATATAAATGACCTGTTGTGAGTGACCACCTGCTGAAAGTGACCAGTGACCATGATTTCTTGGCAAAATATGCATTTTGACACTGCTATGAACCATATGGTGAAAACAAGGATAAACTCCACCAACCTTTTTCCAATCCAATGACTGCTTATACCTTATAATAAAAAGTTTTTAGAAACTGCCTATTGGTATCTGAAATTTTGCTAATGGTGGTTTTATATTTTCTATTGTTAATTAACCAGACTAAAGTACCTGTAAAAATCCCAGTACTTAGCCTGGTTCCCAGCCTCATTGTAGCTACTGCCCATATGTGCAAGTAGGACCTAGCATCTAGCTCTATGAACAACCATATTGTTAGTACAGAGGCAGACACCAATGACCTTTATATTATCATTTGTAACAACAATTGTGTGAATAGTAAAGATTGTTGTGATGAAAAACACACATGAAAAGAACAAAAAAAAGGGATTCTAGCTACCAATTTGTATATAGTGATAGATGGTATAGTCACAAGTTCTATTATGGTACCGAAATTAAGGTAGTAGTCACAGATATTGTTTGTCTTTAAATTAATCTGTATTGCCCAGGGGTCGGGAGGTCGTTGTCTATGAAACCAGCAAGGGAGAGTATGGTTTGCAGGATTTAATTGATAATGTTAAAGGCTTGTGATTTGTTGGGTTTTTTTTAATTAATTTTTTCTGCAATGTTAAAGTAATTACATCCCAGTCACCAAGCTGTCATCTGTTCAAGTTTGTGTGAACCTGTTACACACTTTGTTTATAGAGTTAACCCTGGATATATTTTTTTTTAATAAAGCCACTGACTCTTGTCTCTGAGTAAATGAATCTGTTTCTGAAGGAGATAACGGTTTCTTTTTACTTCCTTAATTGTTAGAAATGCAATGCACATTCAAAAATTTTTACATATTTTCCCAGAGCCTTGTCAAAACCATCTTTACAGGCAATATTATAACTTAGTACTGATACTGTTAACACCTAGTACCTTAATAGTATCTTAACAACAATAGAAGAACCTCCAACTAAAACAAACAAATTTTAACACTGGAGATAATAATCACTGTAACTGAAAGAAGTGAAAAGAGCATACCACTGGCAATATAGCAGTTTAAGCATCAGTAAAACAAATTTAGGGTGTTGTAAAGGAAAAGGAGTAAATCAGAAATGATTTCATATGCCAATACATGTGATCTTCAAATGTAAATGTGAATTCATGTTTAATGATAGCAGTATATCTTTACTGCTACATAATTTTGTTTATTGATAAATGCATACAATATTTTAGCAAGAACTATTAATACAGAATAGAATATCTGGTCAATGATTGTGATTATTTTGCTTTAAAATGCTCTAAAACTGGACCTTGGAAACTGGTTATTTTTTACAAAACTGTTATGAAACCACCTGTATTGAGAGACTATTTTTTTTGTTGGCAAAGGGGCAGTTTCTCATAATAGATTTTACTGTAGTACATAAAAAAATTCATTTCAATAAATCTTTGGGATTATTTCCAGCATTTGGTAAACTATGTGAGACTTTGCAGAAAAACTGTTTTTCTCACTCAGTAAAGTTGTAATTCTAACAGTAATTTGAAAATCTACATTAACAAGCAAAAATCTGTAAGAACACAAAATATTGGCAAAATTTTGATAAATTTACTGTGAAAACACGTTTTTTTTTGTTTAAAAATGTGAACTGCAAGTCACTTTCTAATGGAGTGAACTGAATTTTATATATTAGTCCAAGCCCAATGTCACCATCCTTACTTTCCTTAAACATATAATTAAAAATCATAGACATTTAATACAGAACTGTTGCAGTAGAATGTTACAATCAACTGTGATTGGTGGTTATTGTTTGTTCAAGCTCAACACAAAACAATGACCACCAATCAAAATCATCTTCCCTAACCAAGATTCTGATATGATAACCCTATCTATACCTTAGCATATCGAGCAGATATTTGTGCTTCAGGTCTGTGAATTTCATTGAATGCAATGGCTAGCCATCATACCAATCAAAAGTAATTTGTTTGAACTGAACACAGTTCCTATATGATCAAGACAAGGGGAGCACATAGCTTCAATGGATTGATAGATAAGCAATTCTCTGCTGCAGGTCCATGTTTTTATAAATACCTTTCATTTAAATACACCTGTAATGACTTCCCACTGGTATGTAGTCTTACTCTCGATGTTAAACTTACACAGGGACCTTTCTAAATCAATTGTTGCACTATTGCGGCTGATGTACAATGCATTGCTGTTACACACTATTGGTTAGTTGGCATTACATACAAAGGGAGGCAACTCTTGAAATCCAATAGATGTCGCTAAGACAAAGCACTAAAATATCTGTTTGATACGCCAATATGTAGATAGGGTTTTTATATAGGAACCCTGCCTTGTGAAGACGAATCAAAACAAACTAGTTTATTCATAGGGAAGATAATGACTAGATGACTGTCTCTCAATTTTGCTTTATAAAGAAGCAGAAAACTTCTTTCCAAATATATGAAATTAAAAAAGTTGTCGAACTACCTCCATGAGTGTGGCCTTGAAAGAAAAATTGCTCAAGGATTAGAAATTAATCTACGTCCAAGATTCACTAATTCTCCCGATTTTGTCAGTGCTTGGAACACCATCCTCTGGGAAGTCTTAAAATTAAGAGGACACTGTACCACACACTTTGTCATCTATTTACTGACCTGCATGAAAAATATGTAGTTGAAGCTAAAATGGAATTCCAAATGAGAATAAAAGACCATGACAAATATTGTGTTAAATATCAGATAACAGAAATTATTAAATCTGATCCAGAGCTCTCCAGCAGCACTATTTCTAGGAAAGATACAAAACTTAACTGGATATAAATTATATACTCTACAGCTGGTAGAGATAAACATCTTGGTTTAAATGAGAGTACAGGCATTTTTAACTTAAACAAGTTTATTCACTGTCTAACACACTTGAAGCACTGCATCAAAACTTATCCAAACAGATACAAGTAACTGATAAACTTCACTCAAATGTGGCTACTAAATCCTCAATAAAATACTACAGTTACACATGGTGTACAAGCTTGGAATATCTTCATTTAGGTTCATATGTAAACATCAACTGACAATGCCAACAAGATTTTCTAAAAACTTGGCACAGAATTATTGAGGTGGCAAATTTCACACCATGTGAATTATATAGTCACCATGTGAATTTGTTAAATGGGAGTGGGTGCTGTCAATACTTTTTAGGGACAGAAATAAGAGCCTACAGCCACTGCAGTGGTTTTGCACTGGCAACAAGTACAAAGTGATGGATATAGTTGTTAGTCATGTCAGTGGATATAGTTGTTAGTCATGTCTGAGCCCACACTCAAATTAGTTCTATACAAGATTTTCCTTGCATGAGGAAATTACACCATCTCTTTTGTTTTGAAGAGAACATCATCATGCTTTCCAAATTTAAAAGAAGACATTTTTTTAAACATTTATTCAGTGCAAAATGAAAGGTGTGGTGACCAAGAGATGTCCTGCATCTGATAAAATAAGAAACCTGAAATGAGAGTGGCATGTGAACAGATGATAATCTATGTATGTAATCTGCATACTGAAAATAGAACCAAGATGTCAACATATAAAACAGCACCACCCCACAACAAACAAACCTTCCAAAGATAAAAAGACCATCAGGTTGATATGTGTATTGATAATGTATCACATTGTATACTATATATCATTATATATAACAATACACAGCACAGGTGTATTCTTTCACCCCTAGTTGATGTGCCATAAAACACCAATGCAAACATATAAGTAGCATCAACACTACCTTTTGACAAAACATGACAAATCAAAGCCTGTTGGGTAAAAAAAACCCCTGACAAATATGATTTGCACAAAATAGTCCAGTTCCCATCAATCTATCTTTCCCATTCCTACTCCAATAATCTATCTTTCCATAAGGTAATTATGTTCAAACAAAAAGCTCCTTTATTCTAATTTTTTTTTATTGGACACCATATCCCTTGAGGGCAACAATCATTGTCATTCAAGCCTATGTTCAGAAAACAGATTATAACCAATACTGATATACATCATTACTTCCAGGACCAGTCTAACCATAACACCTTTTGAAGTGCAGAGATACAAAGACCCCCTTTGGCACTGTTCATATCCTCAAAGTTCATTTCCAATCTTAACCCTCTATCCAAAAGAGTAGGACTAAAGGAAGAAACATATATCTACATACCATCTAACCAAATGACATCAGTCATACTGCATGAAACATCATCAAATGTTCTCTATAACCCTAAAGCACTTGAAAACTGTCTGGGTTATGACCACAAGTGCCTAGTTATAGCTAAGTGGAACTTACTTGGGGAGCCATTAATATTCACACAAAGGTAACTTTTCCTGGTGGTCAGGGTGCAAACCACCTATGACTTTGTCCTACTCTGTAATCAAGTCAGACTGGAGAATATGCTTTGCATAATTTTACTACTGATGTCATTGTCTGTGTTAACCAAGTATTCAGTCATTAATGATGTATTCTGATTTACTTAGCAATATATTTAACTTTATATCCCGTTATTCTGTCATCAATAAAATTTGTAAAAAGGCAGCTTCATAGGTTAAAAACACACGGGTATATTTGCAGTTAACAATTTTCTATAATTAACTGAATGATTTTTATACCTTATTATTTATAATTATTTAGCAAATAATTAAGTTTTAGACCTCAACCATGTGTAAATAAAGCTGGCTGAGACTGTTGTGCATTAAAAGTACACCACAGCTAACATTTCTGATTAAGAGGTTACTTCAGGATCTATTTTAGGATGAATTATTGCTAGATCTGTGCTACTTTCTGGTTTCATACCATAAATGAAAAAAAAAAGATTCCAGATCTTTTACATACATTTTCTGACCAAAAAATACAAAAAGTAGAGACCTCCCAACAAGCTCGGAATCAGTACACCAAAACTTCTCCCAAAACAACAGAGCAGTCATGTTATCAGTTTCCAACTAAGACTGTTGTCACAAAAAAATCAAGTCTCTTTCAAGACTTTTCAGCCATTTTACAATTTTTTTCAGAAATTCAAGACCTAGATAAAGCAGTTTTCAAACTGCAGGACTTTTCCCAAATTTCAGACACTCAAAGGAACCCTATAATTTCTAAAATGTGCTGAAAAATCAACATAATGTATTTTTAAAAAATTGTATATTTTCAAACCAGACCTTTATTTCTGTTCAAATCCATCCTATATTTAAAATCTGAACCATTATCAAAATGTTGGGGAGAACTATCACCCCTTACATTTTCTGTTCTATAACAGACCCTGCAACTGTAACATCTGTCAACAGATTAAATTATTTTCCATGCTATCTGCTCCATTAATTGAAACTTTATTTTTTTTTAAAAACATTGAACTAGAATGCAATAATGAACAAAAAACAGCACTGGGTTCTGTATAATTCACATATGTATACTGCAATAGCTAAAGTAAACCCGAAACCATCTTGGTAATACTCTTTTCTGTTTAATGAGAAAAAGAGGCTAGTCTCATTCTCTCAATCCAAAGTAATATTAGCATGTATACCAGTTTTAACCACTTGAAACTGTCAATAATCTTGGGATCCATACTGACAAGAAAACACATTTCTCTTTCTGTGACCAATTTCAGATGTTAAAGGGCTTTAGTCTCAAAACAGTTTAAATGACTGTACTCATCCTACCGCTCAGACAAACTGCTTGAAAGGAAACACATTTACAGAAAATATAGCACCAGGATATGGAGTTTGCAGTTTGCAGCAGAAAGATAGTACTCATCAAGAGGAAATAGTTTGCACAGCTATGTACCCACACCCCATCCCCTTAAAAAAAACCCCCATGAAAGTGGATAGTTCTAAATGATTTTTTTAAGAGACAAAGTGATTACCGGTATGTGACAGAACTGTAGTCAACAGTTGTGTCAGAACTGTAGTCAAACAAATTTATTGCAAGTAATAGTGGTATGCTAAATAGAATAATTACTCATGTAAACATTACAATACAGAAATACCATAATACACAATAGGTGTGCTCTGGTCAAACATAGCACATCACTTTCTCAACATCTATTACTGTACATGCAACTGCAGAATATGTATTTATTTCCAAACATGAACTCTGAAAAATCAACTGAATGCACAAAATATATTAAGCACTCTACTCTCAATGTCTACAGGGGGTGAAAAAATTCATCCATATATCTCTGCATCAATACTTCTGTACCAATATACATATCAATAAAAGTGGTGGAAAACAAAACTTGCCATATGCAAGTTATTTAATCTCCAGCAGCCATCAATAATTATTAGTCCTTTTCCCTTGATATTCTTTAAAATGAGAATTCATTTGAGACAAACACTCATTTTTGTTAGTTAAAATGAACACTTCAAATTAACACCAAGTTACGTGGTTCTTAATATCCACACTCCCGCCAATCCCGTGTACTTTTATCTATCTCTACAGTTTGCTTGGCTTAAAGTAGTTTAAGTGTCCTCTGACATTTCTGATATTATGGATATTTGTGTTGGGGTGAAAAGTAAGACCCAAGTGTCTATCGAAAAGTTGGAATTCACTGGCACTTTCCAGTGTTTGTATAGGGTAGCCACTCATTAGCCAGACTAGCAAACTTGAATGCTCTTACATTGGACCAGACAACACTCACTGTTGAAGCTAAAGTTGACAATCCTGTTGACTGAGCTGCGCATACTATACTTTTTCAGTTCCAAGCAGAGGTCTAACTCTTCCAGTTAATCCCAGAGCTTTTTTTCCCACATGCCAACCCTGTGACATTGTCACAAGTGTGGTACAGTGGCAAGTATCAGAGGGTTATTATTTGGTCTGAACTCTTGCCTCACAATTGACACTTGTTCAGTTGCAACTTTTAATAGATTTCACAGACTGCATGATCTGTGTTCCTTACACAAATGAAGGCCAATCTCTCAATAAGCATCCACATACAACAGCGAGGCCAAGGAATGGGAGTCAGATGATTTTTTATGTTGACTAGACAATTTACTAGAGGGTGATGGACAATATCAAAACTTTATCAGACAATGATGATACATTTTTGGACTTTGTAACTGACAAAATTTGGCAGTGATATTTACATGTACTGGATATGTGTATGTTAGTGTATTTGGAGTTTTAATGTAGCTTTAAAAATTTTTTATTCATATCACTATAATGTCTGCAGTGTGGCAGTTTATAGTG
>QKMX01284954.1:0-13703 GCA_003401595.1 Venustaconcha ellipsiformis | reverse complement strand
TTTTCCATTCTGTTTTCGTGTCGTTCTTGTCGGCATACGTCTGTCCCACCACGATGGCACCGGCTAAACCCATCTGGTCTTGAAGGCTGTTAATTTGGTGAGGCTACGCTTGATGCTGCGAAGGTCGTCTACGACCTTTTTCCGTCCGGTCCCTTGGGGAAGAGACACATGGGGCATGAACAGTGTCGTTTTTCCATCAACCTGTCATTGGATTGCTGCACGTATTGAATCTTGTCGATGATCTTGTCGATGACTTTGAAGGTATCACTTCTGCCGAGCTGTTAAATTCAATCCAAACGGGGGACTTCAAACTGTCGTGATGAATAGAACGTCTCAAGCAATCATCTTCTTTGGCTTCACATTGCCATTTCAGTGTGGCTAACAAAGAATCCAACATATCAGAGACGAACCCTTCTGTTTTCTTTAATGATACGTCGGACTTGAAATCTTTAAACTTCACCATGGTTCGCCGTGGTTCTAAATTTTCTAGAAAAGCACTTTTCCGTCTCTCAAATATGGTAGTACTTTTCAGGGTTTAGTTGTGGCGGTGGACTTTGGTTTGGTGTAGACTCTCTAGGTCTGGATTCTGGTTCATCCGTGTCATCTTCAAAATTGCTGGCAAGGATTTGAAACAAGACTTCAGCTACTGTGCGAGGCAATAAATCGCATTTCTGTCTCTTACTTTTTTTGACCTTTTTCCACGAAATGATGCCATCGTTTCATCTTGATTGCAAAAAGTCAAATGACTACATTTGAAACGCCATGGTTACATTTAAATTTATTTCACACCAGTTTATATACAAAGAGTAAGAGTCTTTCCTCCCAGTTTTCATTTCACTCCCAAGCCGATCAGAACGGAAGAGCCAACACAGATTGAATTTATGATCAGATTTTTGAGAGGTGTCATACGAACGTTTTCTTCAGACAAACCGACGGACTACTCCCTCTCATTTCGAGATAAAAGGCAAGATACTTGCTGTATCTGTCAGAAGAAAGGGCATTGGGCTACAGANTGTCCAGACCATTAAAACAGCAAGAAAAGTGTCAAGAGAGACAAAAGTCAAGATACCTGTTATCACTGTCATTAATCTTCAGAATGCTCTAAGAAACAACAAAAGCAAGAGGAAGAGAGGGGTTCTGAACAGGAAGAAGAGGTACCCTCCCAGAAAGAAGAACCCAGATACATCAAGAAAGAGAAGAAAGAGAAAAAAAGAAGACAAGGATAAAGTGAGGAAGAAGAAGAAAAACCTGTGACAGTGAAGAAATTAAAAAAAAGAGAAGAGAGTGAACAAAGACACAGAATAATTTTATGGACTTTTTAAAGTGTTGTATTGTATTATGGACTGGGTTATAAAATTTGTTTCAGTATAGACCAGAAAGAAAAACTTAAGTGTCTCTTGGTTCAGATTTTTTAGACCTACACTTATGCACTCACACATGGTCATCATGGGGCAAAAAAAAGGGATTTTGAGTTTTAATTGATTTTGGCAAAATGAATGCTTTTGTTTTGAGAGAGGTGGGTGGCCCTGAATAGAACCATTGGGTGTTTTCTTTTTAAAAAAAGCCTACAAACTCATGAACGGGAAGCAATCATCTTTAACTGCCTTAAGCTTTTGCCATGGTCAAGGCCTACTTCTGTATCTGCTCCTGTTGATGATTTGGTAGAAATCACTAGGGCTGTTATCTCAGGCATAGTAGATGCATGAACATGAATGGGTTGTTTGGGTCAAGAAGGTCTTTTTCTCATGGGTTGTAATGAAGAAGTCTAATACATTTGTTTAAGACTTCTTAACTCTGCCAAAATTTCTAAGAGTCCTGTCCTCCTCCTCTCCTAAACATTGTTTATTCTCTGCTGCTTCTTCTTCCTTTGTTTCCTTCTTGCCTCTTCTTCATCTCACTGTCGCTGTTGAAGGAGAAAAACTTGTTCTGCTTCTTTCTCCTATTGCAAACATTTCTCCAATTCTTCTTTCTCTCTGTTTAACATCCTCAACATTTGGTAAAGAAGGAGAAGGTTGTGAATGTGCTTGTACCAAAACAAATTCTTATGAAGAAGACAGAAAATCCACTAAATCCCAATTAAAATCGACATCATCTGGAAGTAGACCCATGTTGGCTTTGGTAACCACTGCTATACTATTACTTCTTGTCTCCACAGCTGGTGTACCCCAATTCATTCTCTTCTTAGTTTACGTCATGTTTCAAACATTGTCACATGAATTCACCGTGCACAGACACTTGCACATCTATATATAGGTAATGTGATGTCACAGGTAGCTCTTTTTGGAATGGAAGACAGACTCTGCACTGTAACTATATTTTGTAATGCGTGTTTGGACTGGTGAATGAACTCAATCTGTTTTGTCCACTTTTCCACTATAATTAACTGCAGTTGACTTCATTAACTTCACCTGTTCTCATCACAAGATGTGGACTAACATAGAATTATTTACCCTCCTATCGTTGATGCTGTTCAACCCGGACTATTCCATGTATGTCAGATTGTCATGGACCATTACCCAGATGACTGATACAGCCCTTTGGAAACGAAGGTGAGAGACAAGGTTGCCTGCAGCAAGTCTTAATCTAAGATCATGGGATTAGATAAAGGTTAAGGAAGAGAAGATCTGTGCAATGCTCTCTGCATTAAAGGAATGTTTGTAACAAAACAGAACCAAAGGCCCTTTTCAGGGCCACTCATATGCCCCCAAAAGATTTGCTCTCTTGCCTAACATTTTTTTTGTCGATTATATATTTTATATTTGCCTCCAAAAAATTAATTTTCTTCCCTAAATTTTTTGTAGTAGGTTTTATATTTTAGGTGTTATAGACTGATGTTCATCAATCTATGGCTGAACTGTATAGATGTATATATGTCTATGTCTCTACTGTATGTATTTGTTTCTACCTAGGGTAGCGCATATTTAAGTCAAACCCTTGCACCATTGTTGCCAATGTCCAGTACTGATATCACCCACCTGTTCTATTCCTTTGCAACATTGTCGCCAATGTCCAGTACTGTGAGGTCACCCACCTGTTCCATTCCCATTGTCTGTTTACAGGCCCAGTCTTTTGTCCCTATATTTGCCCAGGTATAAATTTTGTCTCTATAGTTGCCCCGGGGTGTGTGTGTGTGTGTGTGTGTATGTAATGTATTTTCCCAATGTCCATATAGTGCCCCCACTCACTACTCCTTATTACTCACTGTACACTGTCATTGAAACACACAGACAACCACACCATAAGCTCTTATTCTAAAGAATAAAAAATTTCCTTTAAATCCATATCAAGAATGCATAAATTTAACTCTTGTATCACCACCAAAAGGAGACGGGAGAAAAGTGCTCAAAAATAGACTCGGACTATGCTCATACTGAACTGGAACTATCAATTATGATCTGTGTCAATCTGGTGAAATTGGCTACTTCTGCCTGATGGTGTCCTATAGAAAAACTTTGTGACTGTAATGGTGAAAATAAAGGTTAATTCTCTGGGTTAGATTCATGCCATGATTGTCTGAGATTTATGCATTGGTATATTAATGTATTCTGAATGAATATGTGTAGCTTTTCAGTCTTTTGGCAATTCTGAAGTGATAAAGACACGTGACAAAAGTCAAATCAAGAAAGCTGGGGTCATGCTTGCCCTCCTTGTTTTAATTCATAGTACAGATAAGGCAATTTTGTGTTGTCCAAGATTTCATTGTACTTTATGGACAAAATGTTAGACTCCTGTGGTACAAACAAAGCAGTTGTATATATGACTAGTATTCATGTATTTTTTGGTACCTTTATTAGGGAGCAGTGGCAGCTTAGTGGATGGATCATTGGTCTTGTATTTCAAGGATCTCAGGTACAATACCTGCCAAGGCCAGCCTGGATTGTCTGCTTCAGTTTGTCCTTGGGAAAGGCACTTGGCTGCCATTTTCTTTGTATTATATAGCCATTATTGTACAGCTTTTAAGTTTCTATAATAGGTATCACAGCCTCCCAATCTTTTCATGTATTTTCCTTTGTAATTAATCATATTCTTTACAAAGTATTGAAGAATATAACTGTATGAAAGTACTAGTATCAGGTCCAAAAAAGAACAAGAAAACAAAAAATGTAAATAAGACCATGTTTATTGGACATAATTATTTGCCCCATCTAATTATATAAAATAAAAAGCTCTAGTCTTTCCCAAAAGGAATGTCTATATGTACCAGAAGGTATCTCTTGTGCGCATGATATATAATTTAGCTAGTAAACATGAAGAAAATCTGCTTGCATTTTGAGTAATAATGACAGGTATAAAAACATAATTTTAAATACATTTTCTGAGTTTAAATTTTAGACTAAAACAAATGAAGCAATTGAATTTGCAGAATTTATAATTCATTATCAACAGTATTTTTAAAACAATACTGTAATAAACAGTTGGTTTTATTTAGCCCTAATTTTTAAAACAATTGCTCAACAGGACCTGACACTTCTGGGTAGTTGCCATTATGTCCTTCAGGAAACTTAACAAATAAACACACACACACACACACATGCACGCACACACACCATGCATAAAGTTATGACTGAAACAGTGAGTGGGTAAACCTTCATCAGCCATATATGTTTAAACAATGCCAATGGGGCTTGTGAGCTATGTTTGAGTTACCAAAAATTACAATTTTGCATTTTGAAAATAATTTATACTTTAGAGAACAAAAGAAACATCAGACATACATACACACCATGCCTGATATAGACATTAACCCCCCACCCATTTCTTCCTTTTTATTAACAGGTATCCAGGCGGTAAAGTGAAACCTATCACATATACAACTAAACCCGCTTAATTCTACTGCCAGAAACATCCACTCAGTAATCTGTGATGATCTAGTAATACATTTAAGACTGTGTTAAACAAGCTTTGAACTTTAATTTTGAGTTTACGTGATAACTACTCTATGGGGTGCTTGTAGATAATGGACAGCTACAGTTGCAACTATTGCAAAGAATGACATTGCTCTCCAAGCACAAAGTCCAAAGTAATTCTTCTGATATTAGGTGCATCCCTTTTTACTTCAGAATATTAGAAAAGATGTCCCATCATTTGTTTATATTAATTTTTTTAAAAAAAAAATGAGATTCCATTATGATGGTTCTTTGATTAATTTTATATTTGCCAATATCTGAAATCATCTTAATGATGCATGAACTTTTGAGGTTGTTTGTTTTTAGAGTAAACAGCTCATACAAGTGAGAACAAGCATTTTATAGGCATGACAAGAAACAAGAGGACCAAGTAGGCTTGATATTGATCATCTGACATTTTGGTCTGAAAGGTAAATGAAGTAATAGGGCAGGTGCCTTTGGTTTGAAAGACAATCATGTCAGGATTTTTACCATATATAGGCAGAACTATGTGGCAATTGACATGCTGTTTAACTGTGTTTATTACTTTAGCTTTAGTTTGACTAGATTAGCATTTGTTGCATGAATGTGAAAGGTGTTCAGATAGGAGATAACTGATATCTGAATGTTTCCACCCAGTTACTGTGAGAGCCACATCAATGCTAGGGAAGTCATCATGTATGCAGCTTTGAAACATGTACTTAGAAACAGTCATGCCATTTTTTGATCAGAATTGACTAGTCCGTTCTCCAAAATGTTGAAAATAGGATTTTCATGTTTCCTATGGAAACTTCGCCATTGTTAGTGGAGCCATGTCTGAAAAAATCTGACAGAGCATGTCATAAGAAACACTCATACCAAATATGGCTCAACCATTCTATTCAAGTAAAAAATAGATTTTCTATATGGTTTCTAAGGAAGTCAAACCACCCTAAACAAATTTTCTTATTATTGAAAAACAGATCCTAACAAACATTAATATGAAATTTGAGCAAAATTAGCTCAGGTATTTATGGAAAAGTTTAAAAGTGGTTTTCCATATAGCAGATGCATGTGTGCTTCAGAAGCCACTTCAGATACAACTCTGATACAACATGTCCTTATAAACACTCCAACAAAGTTTGATCAAAACTGGCACAGCTGTTTAAAAAAAAGAAATCATTTTCGATTAAATTATTTAGGAACTTGCACTGCAGTCAAGGAAGCCACTGAAATTTTTTTGGGCAGAGCATTTAAAAAAAACAACCCATTCTAGATAGTTTGATCAAAACAGGTTGATCCATTTGAAAATAAAAGTTGAAAATGGGTTTTACACCTGACTGCCAAAGAAGCAACATTAATGTTAAGTGAGTCACCCTAAACACAATTTAGGTAAAGCATGTCCTAAGGAACATTCCTGTCAACAAGACATATCCAAACTTGCCCAGCAGTTTTAAGGAGTGTACAATTGTAAACAGTAGGATTAATGATGGCTGCAGGGACAAATGCCATTAAACTACATGGTCTTTGGGCAGGTAAGCTAAAATTTAATTAAAGTATCACCAGTTTTATTACTTTTCATAAAACCCATGACCATATTTTTTATTTTACTTACTGATATATGATCAAATTAAATAAGGAGCTTTAGATGTGACCTTTACACCTGTGATAGGCATGTGATTACTCTTAGACCCACATGGACCTCTTGTATATTTCCCATTCTATTGTTCATAAATGCTTGTCTTAGATTTGGGTAAGAAGGAATGCTCACATCAGATCTGATCATGGCACAAAGTACTGTATATACTCACTTATAAGTTGAGTCAAACTACAAACTGCACAGATCTAGATCTGCTGGTGCATAATGTGCTGGCAGATCTGGGTCTGTGGAGTTTATTAAKAACAAACAACACAGACCCTGATCTGCAGGTGCATTATGCTATGGTAGATCAGGATCTTTTTTGTTTGCAAATTGACTCAACTTATAAGCAAGTATATACAATAAGTATAGCTCTCCAAGTATCATTAAATAAATGTTTATAAACATATTAAGACTGGCCATTCTCAGAATAGAGAGTCTGGGAGATTTTTCAAATAAATCAAAATTATAGGAATGCCTTTTCTTTTAAACACTTTTCATAATGCCTCTACAACTTTACATTTAAAGATTTTGCATACACAATAGCTCAGTGGCCATAAGCAAATGTTGCACGAGACTTTTGCTGAAGAAATTTAAGTCCTGACATTGTGATCCATTTTACATTTAACATATGGAGCAGTCGCACTGACTCGTCTATAACAACTTGTCCTGTAAAAAGTGGAGCAGTCCTGCTGACTTGTCTATGCATTGGACTTTAACTTTTGTGAATACCAATATTTTGTCTGTGTACATGTATATGATTTTTTTTTCAGATGGATGCATCAGTATTCAGCCATCATACAATTAAATAAATAAATAAATGATTCAAAAAAAGCACATGTTTGTTCATGAACATCTAGCATTCACAAACATTATATCGGATACATGCAGTAAAAGAAAATCTCCAAAGACTGGTATACAATGATATCTATCAATACTAACAATAGCTGATTAAAAATGAAGCAAGAAAATGCTTACTGTTTAGAATTACTGATAAACTCTCCTGTTTTGAACACATGTCCTTATTTATTTCAATAAAACTGTCAATGTCTTCACAATATACTTTACTTTAGAAGCAGATGTTTGGTAAGTTAATAAGCAGTTCTAAGTACTGAAGGTTTAATGTACATGTAGTTCATCGCACTGGAGTAAAATATTCATGTCATGGGTGGACCCTTAGGGAGAGCTACGGTAAGTAGGCTTAATTTTTTTTGGGGTGGGGTGGGGTATAACTTCCAGTGGAGGCCCAGTAGGTGAAGTTCCCAGAAGCTCATGCAATTCAAGTATTTCCAGGGCAAAATTTGAACCATCTAACTGTAAAGTCTGCAAGATGTTCTGATCAGTTTAGTTCATTTTTATTTTTGGGGGTGGGTGGGGAAGATTTACCTCTCCTCAACAGTATGAAATTCAAATTATTCCAATAAATGGTCTGTGCAGAATATGGACTTGATGAAGAATTTAATATCTTTATCTTGACAACAACAGTCAATTCTAGCATTAGCACCTTTATCTTGACACTGACAGTTAATTCTAGTATTAGCATTTTTTTTTTATCTTAACACTGACAGTCAATTCAAGTATTAGTATCTTTATCTTGACACTGCCAGTTAATTCTAGTAATAGCATCTTTATCTTGACCCTGCCAGTTAATTCTATTAATAGCATCTTTATCTTGACACTGCCAGTTAATTCTAGCATTAGCACCTTTATCTTGACACTGCCAGTTAATTCTGGTATTAGCATTTTTATCTTAACACTGACAGTTAATTCTAGTATTAGCATCTTTATCTTGACACTGCCAGTTATTTCTAGTATTAGCATCTTTATCTTGACACTGACAGTTAATTCAAGTAATAGCATCTTTATCTTGACATAATAGTTATTACTATCAGCCATAATTTTTGATTCCATGTAAAACATGTTATTTTTTTAATTTTATTCTTTTCTAATCCACATTGACTGAATTTAGATACTGATATAAATAACACAGAAAACTTGTATAAACATCTTGAAGACAGATATTATAAACAATGTAAACAATAACATATGCACTACAATTAAAGCCAGTGATATATAAAAGTAGCTGACTGATAAAAATTAAACCACAATTAGCATCAATAAAAAAAAACAATTAGGAAGTGGTCTTCCAATATAAAAGGTTCAACACAAACATATTACATGTATACTATAACAATCAATGAAATATATACTGTACATGCTTTAACACAAAATGGTTTAAGTACTGGAAAGTTCACAAATAACATCAACAGATATTCATGCATTTTCAAAACAATAACACACATAATCATAAAAAATAAAAATCACTAAAAGCAAATGTATTTACTCCAGGTATGCACATGTAAATTTGTACTTAAATGAATAATAAATTGTTAAAAGACACCATTCACATGTATTCTTAAGAAATTAAATCATGTTATTTTTTAAAAAAAATGTATGCCATATTTCTTTCAATTTATATAAATATGAACATGGAGTAATCTCATCTGAGATCCTAAATTCACTGTATTTGCTGGACATAATCAACAAATGAGCTCAAACAACCAATGACTAACTTGACATGTCAGACACTGGACACAAGTTGGCCAAAATAATCCAATGTTTCCCCTGTTGTTTAAGTACTCTGATGCCACAAAGTACAACACAAAAACATGAAGACTGGTCTTATCAAAACACTGTAGCTAAATGATTGCCTCATGAAATAGATAAAAGACTTTACAATAATAGACCAATCACACCATGACATGTGCTGTTTAACAATGTGGTGACATGCCAGCATATATCAGATCTTTAGAATACAATAAATGTAACCTAGGAAATAATTAAAAAGAAAAATGATACAAGCAATAAATCAACTTTAGTTTTATGTTCCAATATGTTCCTTTTGTTGTGTAACCCATGCTGTGAACTCCACTGGAATGGCCAAATGATAATCTGATTGCTGGTACAGCACATAAGGATGATGCCAAAACTGAATCTATAGTAAATACAGAATTGAAAAATGACCTATTTTTCAATACCAAATGTACTTGCTTATAAGTCCAACTGCACAGGCCTTGATCTGCCATCCCATAATGTGCCAGCAGATCTAAGTCTGTGCAGTTTGTCAGAAGTATTCAGTAGAAAAAAAAAAAAAATAGACCCTGATCTGCTGGCACATTATGCTATAGCAGATCAGGATAATTGTTGTTTTGCTGTTTGACTTGACATATAAGCAAGCAATCATGGTACATTAAATAATAATGTGTATTTTATCATCGGTAATCACTTTTTATACCTGCTTTGAACGATTTTTATATTAAATGTAAAACATATTAACTACATTAATCTTTGCCAAAAAAATAATACAATAGTCACCTGAACTTCATATACAAGCTGAATCCAACTGCAAACTGCATTTACGCAGATCTGCTATTGCATAAAGCAGTGACAGATCCGAGTAATGCAGTATGTTATTAGTATCACAGACAACAAGCACCCTAATGTGCCATGCAATATGTGATGGCAGATCAGGATATATACTGCTTGCAGTCAACTTATATACCATTCTCAGTGCACGCATATTGATAGAGACTGACTGTCCCAGCAGAATGGAATGTCAGATAATGTTTGGGCTGTAATTGTTTGCAAACTTTTAAAAATGACTTTTTCAGATGTATGATGTATCACTAACAATGAAATAAAGATAGCAACTATGTCCTGAAGTTGATTTTAATCACAAAATTGTATATAAAGATGACAGAAAATTCAACTTCAGTTTAAGAATTGAGAGTGCAAAAAAACCCATCTGCATGAAAAATTACAGAACAAAGTAATACAAACTGGCAACATGTTTAAATTAGAGTTGATTGTTAAGATGAACCTGTGAGATTACTCACCAAGTCCAACCAATAAGAGTCATCATTTTTTAATAACATGAAGTTAAGAGGCAAAATGCTGGAAATCATGTTTGAAAATGTTAAAGAATAAATAACAATGCTGAATATAGAAAATTCTTTGATAAAATATATCAAGCAACATTAGTCACCTAAAGCTAGTATAAATGTAATTTGCTGCAAGACACATTGATACATCAAAATATGAGAAAATAAGGTTTCATGAAGATATCTTATAATTTATCAAGCATACGATGGCAATATAATTTTCAAACATGGCAAGATAACTCTAACTGCACTAATCTGATAAAAACCAAATGTTATATTGGGACACAAGCTCTTTCTATGATAACAATGCATATAAAGTTACATGATATCACAAAAGTTCAGGATGTAATAACCAGAGAAATGTGTGATAGAAGAATTAATAGACACAAATCATAATAAATATTTTGGATAATTCTCACCATACAGAACATTTTTTTTACAGGAGTTGAAGACTAGTCATGATACTAAAGGATAAAAAGTTTGATGGAAAAAGCATTCAAGGAATATTAGGAAAGCAAATCCGATGGACGGAAAAAATGACTGCAGTATACACACCCCAGGGGTATAAAGAAAGTTTCAGCTGATTGATCTTTCGTTTTAGTATTTAATTGAAACAAATATGGAATTCAACCTTCACTGGTCATTTTATTTAACAAAATTGGCTAATTTGAGTTTTGACTCTTCATTAAAAAAAGTTTTCAACATGATATAGAAGTTTATGAAAACAGCCAAGTTACAATAACCACATCATGAGTACGCCAATAAAAATGTGCATAAAAGCATGTTGATTACTTCTGTAGAAAAGAATAATATGGGAAATTCATTCTGAAGCAGACATCATTTTTATTGTGAACAACTACTGATACAATCTTAACTGCAACATCAAGACATGAGAAGGCATCCAAATGATATGACTGGTTTGAATATAGAATCATAAGGACCCCTCATTATATAAAAGGATACACTTAAGTCTTATTTTTATTAAATAAATTAAAAAATACAAAATGTTTTCTTTTTCTCCATTTCATGGTCATCAAGGTTCATATCAAATACAACAGTTTACTCAGGCTATACATTTTAAAAGTGACCATACTGTCTGAATGTAAAGTTAATTTTAATTCCTTACATAAACTGATCTTGAGACTGCATCAGGCATTGTTAGTTTTGAGTAAAATGTCTTCTGTTCTACCTGAATGAAAGAAATTTTTTAAAATAGGGAGCCACAGTAACTCAGTTGGCACACAGTCAAATTTGTAATTGAATGGTCAAGGGTTCAAGACATGCCAATCAGCCATGACCAGTTGACTTTGTGTGTCCTTGCAGAAGGCACTAAACTCTAATTTAGCTGGAATTATATAGCCAATAATATGTTGAAAGTTCTGTTGGAAACCAAACAACAAGACTTTGGTACCAAAATTAAACATAACATGAAGAAACATAAAACTTTAAGTTTATATCACAAGAAACACAAACCATACATATACAACAACTCTATGTAAAAACTTGAACACAAACTCTGATCAGTATAAATTAAAACATGTACAAATATGTTTATCACATACATATACTTCTTCCATTGTAATTACAATATAAACACAATAGCAAAATTAAAAATGACCTATAAGAACAATATTTTACCCCACCTCTAATTAACCATATATCTCACTATTAGGTCACATCACACTGCAAACAACACAGATCTTGACCTGCTATAACATAATGCACCTGCAGATCAGGGTCTATGTTCTTTGTTCTAATGATTACTTCTAACTCCATAGATCCAGATCAACTAGCACATTATACAATGGTAGATCTGGGTTTATGCAGTTGGATTCAGCTTATAAGCTGGAAGATATAGTAGGCATAAAAAAAATCCATTAAATAATCTCCACTTTAATGATAGATCATGATGATAAAAAGCCATAGTAGCCAATTACAAATAATTAAATCCTAATTACCAGATATATTTATAACAGAGCACCTGTGGTCTTGGACTTGACAGAATATTTACTGTACTGAACATTTAAGTTTTTTTAATGTTGTCAATTCATTTAGTTATGTTGGTATAAACTTTAAAGTTTTTCAGAAAACAAACTTCTGCTGGTACATGTACTTGCGTTTGTAGATTGGGCAAGGAGTTCATTTGTTTATAAATGACAATCAGTGAATTTTTAAATAAATGCTGTTAGTAAGAGTGAAATCCAAAACAAATTGGTACCTGACAAAAATAGTGATTAAACAATACAGTGAAACCTGTATACAAAGGGCAGTCAAGGAACATACAAAACTATCTTTTATACAAATGGCCCTTTATATCCAAGGCCATTATGCTTTATGTGTTCACAGCTCCAACACTTATGAATCAAAGTGCTGCACATAAATGTAAAAAGGCAGAGGTTCTAATGGTTATAGCAATCCTTCTTGTACATTTACAGCAATACTGCATTTAAACAGAATGAAAATCATACTATGAAAATATCCAAATCCTATAACACTAAAGAATGAACACAAAAATATGTTACAAATTGAACAAATTAAAAATTAAACAAGAATTGTATTGAAAAAGTCAATACATTCACATGTACTAGGACTTTTAATCCTGGTCATCTACAAATACTTGTAAATTACAGTGGAAAGTTTTAAAAATTTATTTGTAAAATTTAGCCTCATATAAATGGTCAAAGGTCAGAAAATTTTTTTTTTTGATTACAACAATAGTAGTTTGGGGCAAACACTAAATGCAAAATTATCATAAGTTACTTTACTTCCTAATATATGTAACCCACTATCTTAATTAATAAGGCAAAGACTATACTAAAATAAACAAGAGACCTTCATAGAAACTGATTTTCTTCTGTTTGAAAAGAATTTCCAAAAATTTAAATTCAAGACTGACCACTTCTTTTTTGTAACTGCTGAATGTTCAAATCATCTCTGCTAATGGTGGCCATATAGGTTCTAAGATCAGCACCATTTTCATTTTAGACAAACCAGATACTGGTAGAAGACTTTTGGTGAAAATCCCATATTGATAAAAGCTTCCATTTACAAAAATTAGTGACAAGATTTTCAGAACGTTCATTGTGGCAGCCATATTTGCACAAAGGTATGTAAATAATAAGCACATTTAACAAGTTATTTAGAGATGATATATCTCCGAGTACCCTGCTGAGATATAAAGATATCTCTAGGTACCTTGCTTAAATATAGATAACCTTCATGTACCCCATTTAAATACAGATATCACCCATGTACCTT
>QKMX01284818.1:0-13981 GCA_003401595.1 Venustaconcha ellipsiformis | reverse complement strand
ACACACACACACACACACACACACACACACACACCTGGGCTTGATGGTAAAGCATCCATATTCTTCATCCTCTTGAAACTTTACCGTCTGTCCGTACCCTTGTCCAGGTGTCGTTCCAGTGAGCGGAACGGATACCTTTATAAAAAGAAATAGTCATGTATATGTAAATTCTGCTTTGAAGTATAGTGTATATTGATGCACGAACAACCTAACTCTGGCATATTGAGCTTTGTGTACGTGCTAACTGGAAAATTTTATCTAATTTTATAGGATGCAGCTTACTTTTATTTATTGCTATTGAAACACATGGAATGTTTCTAGAATCGCTTCAAATGCATACTCACTCCGAGTGCTATTAAAATTTAGTGGATGTTTCTAGAATTGCTTCAAATGCGTACCTATACTAAGTGCTATTAAAACAAATTGAATATTTCTAGAATCGCATAGAATACATACCCACAGCGCCTGCTCTATCGCTTTATCACATAATCTATAATGATCTTAGGAATCGGTAAGAAATTCACTCTTAAAAGTGCGCTAGTGTTAAGCTCTTCTGGTCATGAAATAAAAGGGCTTAAGGGGAGGCCTGTCGTCTGCCTCCGTCCGTTAGATTAATTTTGTTCTTGCAACTCCTCCAAAACTAACTGGAGGATTGTCATGAATTTTTACATATATACATTCATCATAATGTCTAGTTGATCTTAAATGATAATAGCGCCCTTCTGACATCCAGTATGGTCGCCACGGTGGCCATCTTGAAAATCTTGTTATCGTTTCCTATCCTGAGTGTATAGTGATATCAACATGGGATTTTCACATGCAAGTTTTTTTATGATGTCTAGTATTTCAAATTTAAAAGAGTGCTGCTCTAGCATTTATTACAGCTGTCACCTTGAATATATTGCTTTCCTTACTTTCCTGAACTGAAAGTCATAAGGACATGGGTTAAGCTAGAACCATTTGTATGGTGTCTGGTTGGTTCTAAATGAAAATGGTGCCTTTCAGTATAGTCCTAATCTTGCCATTTCTCCTTAATAGTAGGAGTTTGTCATCAAACGGCTTCGAATGATGCCTAGTTGGTTTGAGAATTGTTCCAATCTAACCACCAGAATGCCGACATAGGCTACCATCTTGCCACTTTTTTTAATCAAAACACTATCAAAATGGATGGTCCTATAATCATGTGATACCACGAAAAGAGCCATTAAGATGTCAAGCTACTTCTGAATGATAAGCATAGAATTCAATATATTCGAAATGGCAGCCAACTTAAAATATTGTGATCACTCCGCTCCTAAGCAGAACATCATACCGACAATGCTTTTACCGAGTGACGTTTCGTAAAAATTGTGCAGATTTTACATCAATATGTCAGCCACGGCGACAAATTTAAAAATCTTATTATTGCATAAAAATATAAGAGATGATATCATCATCCAGCAGTTAGAAAGCAGAAGCCGTCTTATCTTAGATTCCTATGAATTCTTCTCTTTCTGTAGAGTGTCAACAGTTTATCTCGATTCTCTGACCTACATTCTCTTCATGACACGGCTATTTTGAAAGCGATTTTTTCTTAAAAGTTCAGACGAAAAAACGGACACTCATTAGGTTAGATGGAGGTAGGTCGGTGTAGTCAACTTACAGAGAGGGGTACTTACCGGCGATGGTTTTAATAAATAAATCGATTTTTTTTCCGGCCGATATATGACATCTTCACTGAAGCCAGTCGGACCACTATTCTGACCAACACAAATCAACCTGACCTGAATTTTTTTAATCTTTTGGAATAATGGGCTGTAACACTGTGATACATTCTTTATGGTAAGCAGAACAAATAAAGAGATCTTGAAGTTAATTTCACGAAATTTGCACGAGTTCGACTGTATCTGAAGCAGTCACGGCTCAGACTGAGGTACAGCGCATGATGTGTCGGTAAATACATATACTATTAATGCCATATGCTCACAATAATTATGCATATACTATTAATGCACTACGCGTAAAGTTGATACGCATGGACTATTAATGCACTACGTGTAAAGTTGATACGCATGGACTATTAATACACTACGCGCACAGCTGACACACAAGTACTATTTATTAATGAATTACGCCTTCAGTTGAAATATATGCAGCATTAATGCAATACCAGTACAGTTGACACCAATGTACTATTAATGCATTACGCGTCCAGTTGAAATATATGCAGCAATAATGTATTACGAGTACAGGTGACACATATGTACTATTAATGCATTATGCGTATAGTTGAAATTATATGTAGTATTAATGCACTACGTGTACAGTTGAAATACATGTGCTATTATTTCACAACGCATACAGCTGAAACAATGAACTATTAATGCACTACGCTTACAGTTGAAATACATGTGCTATTATTGCACTACACGTACAGTTGAAAGAATGTACTTTTAATGATCTACCTTTACAGTTGAAACACATGTGCTATTTATGCACTACGCGTACAGTTTAAATGTATGTGATATTGATGCATTATGCTTACAGTTGAAATACATGTACTATTAATGCATTACGATTACAGTTGAAAACAGTAAAATTTCTTACCTCTCCTCCATCCATATTGGTTTATATGTTTATATCTCACTATTACACGGACGCAGAAAGGACGCGTTATCAATGTTAACAACATTCATTTGAATGCCGTGTTGTAGCAATTTTGTGCGAAATTAACACTGTCACTGTATACGGTAATTTGTTTCTCGTCTTCCTCATGCTCTCTGCAAGAAGAAGTTGATTTTTCTTAAGAGTATCATGGATCGCTTTATTTACAGAATTTTTCTTTCGTCTTCGAGTGTGAACTTAAATTAAAAAATATCTCAAGAAAATTTACATTTTAATAAATACATGACATAACGCAAAGGAGCCTATACCGTATGTATCATTTGAGACTGCTTGTCTGCGAAATGTAAAGATGCTCTTCCGCGCGCCATTAACACCTTACGTTCGAAACATAGTTCAATTATACATCATAGTTCAATTCTTTCTGTTATAGACAATAATCGTGTACAAAAATAAACATAAGTCACCTTGTGTTTCTGCAAAGTTAAAAAGATCACATTTTAAGGGTCTCCCTTAACAATACTAAGATAAGATTTTGTCTCTGTTAAACATAATTTAAGGATAATTCATCTGGTATCAAATGTTTATTTGCCTGACAATGGATTATCTCTCTGATTGGAGAAGAAAATACTTCTGATGTGATCGGTTAAACAAATTCTACATTGTTTCGAAAGATATTACACCGATTAAGGGGATGATATTTTCGTGATATTTAGGCTCAAATTTTGACCCCGAACTTGACCTGTATGCAGGGCTCTGACATCATGGGGCATTAAAAGACTATGTAGGTGTTCGACTCTCCTGCATATTTTTCTCCATAAGACTCCATAAACTCATAAGTCAACATAAAAGACTTTGCCAAATGCTTAGTCTACCAGATGACCAGTTCACTCTGTGTAGCTTATCATGTGTCCCATAATGATACAGAATATAGACAGAATAAGTACATCACAGTGTCATCATTATCATCAATAAGACAGCACTATCAGTAATAAGAGAGACTAAGTTTGTTGTAATATTTCCAAATCAGAAAGAAATGTATGACTAACTGTTTAAAGTTTTTGAGAGCCTTCGTATAACCGATAATTCTTAAAGTTATTTTTAATAAAAAAAAAGTCCCATATTTTCAATAAAAAGTCTGATCAACGTATTTATTTTCCTTCGTTTGCACAGCAGGTTACATGAGGTTTCACACCTTTCCTTTAACTTTACCATTCAAATGTTGATATAATGTGATCTTTAAAATGGATGATTTTTCTATTTGATGTTTCAGCTGATAACGACGTATGAATGGTTATATAGTGCCGATGCAATGGGGTAAACTGTCTCACCCAGACACACACCGTAGCAGCTGACCCTTATTGGTCTGGACAGTAACTGAAACCGCGACCATGGCACGCTAAACAATGAGCTACTGCGACTCCCTTTAAGTGGAGGAAACCATAAGGAAGCCTGGTAGCCTTTGTCTTGAACATTAATATAACTTTGTTTCACAGAAACTCGCCTAGATCCCGATGTAACTACGGAGAGTATCTGAATCGACAGAAATAGAAAAACCAATCGGTCTGATATATCAAATCATTGGTAGGGTATCATAGCTTGTTTCATAAAATTATTATTCCATTATTTGGGTTGAAGCTTTAATGAGAACCATGAAAATTCTAATTTGTTCTATCATCGCCCAGGACATTCGGATGCAATAATTTGGTCCAGGCTTGAGCAAGCAAGCAGCGTAGCATGACGAAACACAATAGGTTTTTCTTCTTGACGATCGAAATAGTGAATGCTTTATTACATGTTTATATATAAGTTCGTTTCTCTGACTGTTCTTGTTGCTTCATCGTGCAAAAAATATATGTATAAGTAAAGAGTTTAAAAGTTTAAAGACTTGTAAGAACAAAGGTATACATGATTGTGATGACCTTGAAATTTTAATATTTCATTTGCATATGAATAAAAATATGATAGTCACAATTCATTTGTCCACACTGAGTGGATACTTTTGCAATCTTGATTGCAAGCTTATCAGAATTGATGTATGGACAGAACCAAATCAAGACACCACTGCTGAACATAAAAGCGCAAAACAAGCCAACAGAGGAAAAGGAAGAATAACGCCCATTTAAATTGACAATATAAAAGTTCCAAAGAAAAGAAAATGCACAAGAAAAAGTAGTCGAGTTCATACTACACTAAAATTAAATCAGAAAGAAGTAAAAAAAAATAGAATATATAAGTAAAATCATGAGTACGAATTAAAGAAAAGAATGCCCAGGAGTCAAGAGAGCCCGTATCTTAACGAATTATGCCAAAGTGGTATCGGCTATTGGAAAGAAGAGATCTTACAAGTAAGTCGTATTGTTCGCCCCCCCCCCCTTTCCTCTCCCAAGTCGAGATGCAGGTTGCGCTACACAGAAATTATATCCAATGATGGAAATAAATATTTAGTCATTATTGATAAATGACATTTTAATGTGAGTATAGGACAAAAAAGAGATAAAATTGGAAATTATTCTTCGGGTTTTTTGTGTGCGCTTCCTGTCAATATAGATGTAATTCTCTTTTTTTTTTCTAATCGTAGTGGCAGTAAAACCTAGTATGCAGTATAATATTTTGGTTATGTATTGACTTATTCGCTAACTCTTCTTACAGAGTTGAGAGAAAAACGATGAAACGCGAAGTCAGTTTTCGTTAAAAATCATGGAACCTGCCAGAAATGGATGAGACTCATCCAACATAGTGAACTTCGAAGCAAATCAGCCATTGAAAAGGACAGAGAAAAAAGAAATCCTGAGGAACAAGACAGAATGTAAATCATAGCTACGAAAACAGACTTCAGACCAAATGAATGCGAGAGTTTCCATTTTTCCGCGAGAAAATGACGGATTCAGGAAGAAAATGAAGATTTGGAAGTTTCCCAGTTAGGAAAATATTAGCATACGCAGGGAGAGAAAGCAGAGGAAATCAGCCGATAAAGATGTCCGATACATGCATGGAAGCGAAACAGAGATTAGCATAAAGAAAAGAAAGAGGACAAGGGAGTCGTTTAAGTCCATTTAGAAAGATGAGGTTTAGATTAAGGGAGAAAGACATTATAAGGAAAATAGTCATTTCCTGAAGACGTCTCCGGTGGCCTAAATGGTTAGAGCGTCCGATTCGAATGCGTGAGGTCGCCGGTTCGAAACTTGTTCGAGTCATACCAAAGACTTATAAAAAAATGGTACAAGCAGTTCTCTTGCATCACTTTATGAAATAAAAAAGTTCAAATTGCTCAAATAATTTCATCTATGTGCCTTTGATTATATGCAGTAATAAAACCTCTCCTTCAAACGCAAGTAAAAAAGTCAAAAGCATTTTCTTGGCGCAAAATAAGATAAGGCATAAGGTTTGGCATTTTTGCCCAAAGGTACCTTAAAGAAAAATTTTGTTTCCGTAGGCCTTTAAACAAATTTGGGAATTTCTCGCCATAATCTCTACTTATTGTTATTGAATTCCCGTGCTTGCATTTTGAGAGTTTCATTTGAGGCATTTACGAGGTATATATTTACCTGTTCAAAAATCTTTAGGGCCTGTATCGGGGGCCTGCCAAGAGTGCCTGATTCAATCTCTTTACAACGAATATGTCCTGTAAACTGAATGCATTGTTTGATTCCATTTCACATGTAAATTTTCTAGCACTTTAAGTTTAGAGTTTCCAAAACCGTATCATTATCTATAAGACTTTGATAGTCTTTGGTCTCCGATCTTTCGAAAATCTTTCTTTAGAATTAAAGACACGTCAGCTCCAGTATCAATCTTTAATAAAATTGAAGTTTTGTTCAATCTAACACGCGTTATCCACGGCTGACCCTTTTTTGTCATGATTGTCCACAGAAATCCACATCCCGCTCTTGATTCTATTGCTGTTGATTTTGACAGGCAGCATTTTTCGTAGCATCCTCTTTTTTCCCATATGTGACATTCTGCTTTTTATGCACAAAATTGGTCCAGAGGATGGTTTAATTTTTTTACGAAATTGATACAGCCCTGCCGAATTACTTATGGGAAGAAAATTACAAACGATTTTGCAATGGACACCAGGAAACTTACAGCAGAAATAGACAGATTTGTAAAAACAAAAATGAAGAAATCGGAAAAATATCAAAAACAAACTGTCACGTTGTGTGAGAAAATTTGCTAACAATTCCTGNCTCATGTTTACAAATGTCTTCTGATAGAATTCGCAATTCAAAGTTCTTTGAGTAATGTCCATATAATATTACGACTTTAAACCATTTCTGAAACAAATAAACTACCTGTCTTAGCCATTGCGTCACAGACAAGTTCGTGGTTAATTCAAAGAGAATTTTTCCGCGGTGGTGAGAAAATGTGTTTGTTTTGCAATCCGCCAGTTCCGTCACAGGTTGGCTCAGGCTTTAATCCGATATTATAACATGCCAGTGCTACTACCCAGGACAGTTTTCAAAAAGCCCACCGGTATCCAATCAAAACTAAGATAATCAAATTTTCAGAGGGTTTCTCCCGCAGCCAGACATTTTTCTGTTACATTCATTGTAAAAGAATCAGTACAGATTTTGACATAACTAAAGAAACATCATTGTATTCTGAGAACAAATTGTGCACTCGTAAAAAAGAGTGGGAAAACGGAGTTCTAGGAAATTCGGACCACCAAGGCTTCAGAGGTAGGATATCTTTGCCAGAATCTGTGTCACTTTCCTAACTAGGTGTTGTAAGATTTATACGTTATTATGTGTATTTAATTTAGCAGAGATTTAATCTTCTATGTATAGCTCAATTATCAACATTTTGTAACATAGCGTAAAGCAAATTAATAATATTAATGTATGTAGTTGTTAGGATAGAATCTAAATGTATGGTGTAATCTGCTACGATGTTGCATCGTGGTACATAACTTAATTTAATAGTGAGTTGTGTTAGAACTTGTTCTTGTTTGTATTTGAGTATATAGTGTGGATTATGTACAGTTAGGTATTGTTGGCCTAGTGCACGTATAATTAGGCATTTTTATATTTTGCATGTGTCTTTTATAATTTGTAAGGTAGGAAATACGTAGGAATATTGTTGATGTTGATAGTTACTTATCAAGAATTAGGGACATGTGTGTATGTATCTGAAGTCATGATATCCTTGTCGTCGTTACAGCCTTTATTATAGAACAAGCGTGTGTGGAATATTTGGCGTCAGACAAATGCTGGACTCCTCGGCCCATAGCAGAGTCGGCCCATTAACAAACTCGGCCCATAACTTACTCAGTCTACCCAAATCGGACCATAACGTACTCGGCCCATAACATACTCGGTCCACATAACAAACTCGTTCCATTATGTACTCGGTCCATTATATGTTCTGTCAGCCTTCTTGTTCACGACTTACATTAGAGGAATGTGGATTTAATGGTTTTGTTCAATGACCATTTCATTTTTTTAATATTTTTTGAGTCTTTCTGTTAATGGTCATTTATTTTGCAACAGAAATATAGTGGGAAAAAAATCATATTTCTTCCCACATAATTATTAAGACGTCTTATTTTGTGTATAAGGACATCCTAATTATATCACACTCTGTTGTGAACCGCACGAGACCGAACGCGTGGCTTTTCCCAGTTTTTCTTCAAATAAAACATTGAACTTAAAACCTCCTTTGTTATTTTTTCGTAGACAAACATGTCCATCAATAAACAAACGCATAAACAAATGGATACACGGTCAAATTGATAATTATAATGATTTGAATTTTCAAGGGCTGACATTCATTATTTGCTTAACGTTCCAGCCAATTGTTAATATAAACTTTCATATTTCTAAAAGTATTTCAAGAATACTCAGTTTTGGCATTCCACACATAGTCATGTTCCATTTTAATAAATGAAGATGAAACATCTTTGAACAGTTATCGCTGTCATTCAGTATCATCCTCCTCCTTCATTGATCTCCACTACAAAAACACTATTTAACCGTATAAATTAAACTGATTTGTCAGATATCATTAGCACAAGTACTTGTTTTCACGAAAAGTATTGGTACATACGAGTTGTGGCATAATGCATGTGCAATAATAACTCAGTAATAATGTATCCCGATGATCATTCTCCTGAAATGCTCTTTGAAGATGACAATCTTGGGGACATTATGAAAAATATGTTTCTTTTATTTTACAATACTGTCTTTCTATCTAATAGCAATATGCATGATTGTAGATCAACTTGTCTTTTCCGTCTTACCAAATAAGCCCGGGAAGTTTCAACTTTATTTTGTCTTTTGGTTATTGGATGCACTAAATTTCAAGTATAATCTATGTATCATTTCGATGAAGTAAATATCTTTATCGACAATTTAATCAAATTTTTATCTAGAATATGCGTAATGACTGATGTTGACAAAGGTTTGTTAGGGAATCAAACCTAGGCGCATTGTGCACGCGCGTTGCATTATGGGTATTTGCTTACACAATCTTGACGTCTGTGAAAACAACCCATGCGAAGAGAAATTAAATGTTTTATTATATTTATCAATTATCAGTAGTAAATATTCGACGTCCTCATATCTTTACCCAGTTTGGTACCTGAATAGAGTCCATATGATGAAAACATTTTGTGTTGTAGATTTTGATGATATTTAAAGTGCAGAATATTACACAATCGGAATTGGAGTGATCTGATTAAAGAATATTAGTATTAATGTGTACAAAAACAAGTAATATTTAATTAGTCTGCATATTTGCGCATAAATAACTAAGTTGATATATACTTTAATTAAAGTAAACTGTTGACAAGAAAAAAAAATATACGATATTTGCACGTTTACTTTTAGTGATAAATAACAATAAATAATCACTAATTCAGTCGTTGGTAGGACCATAGTGTAAGCACACTGTTTCATTAATTTTGAAGATGTTACCTAGCCATTGGTATACTCTGCCCAGTACTGGTGAAATCGGCCCTCCATGTCCTTACATAGGGTACGCTGAAGTCTCATTATTTGTTTTTCGCTAACATGTCTCTGTTGGATTTCGACAAGGTTTGCCTCACGCTGTAATAGCGGCACTAGCACATACAATGTCAAGTTAGATTTCCCAGCATCTCTACTGATACGGCTATGCCAACCTAAAGAAAGCAGAAAACGAAAATAATTATAAAATAGGGTATATCAGTAATTAAGACATAAAAATTGATGAAAATAAGCATTAAAAATTGACAATAGAAATTATAGCAAGGGTATCGAAATTATTGATGTTGTTAAACTACTTTTATTTGTGTACGTCTTATATCACCAGTACTCGTAGTCTGGTCACATGACTACTTCATTCATATTAGTTATCATTATTTGTTATGATGCTTCGTTGGAAAACATTCCGGTTGCGGGGATGCCACGCAGGGTTGACAACCAGTTGTTGAGTATGTAACGTACTAGCTGCTGAAGTTAAGTAGAAAAAAAAATTGGCTCCAGAAGGTCAAAGACTATTCATATGTTTACTGGTAGGAACGGGAGCGCCATTAGAGACCTCATGTACCGGTACTCTGGACCATGTGTGTCATACGCTGTTTAAAGGCACAGCTCCTGGGATTTGCACCACACTGCTTGGTTATAATGGGATGCACAGCCTTTGATTAAAGTAGTGGGAAACTCATGGCGTTCAGCTTTTCAAGCACCTGTAATGTGTTTGAATTGACTAGAAAAAAGAGACCTGTATTGTACAAGGGGAAGAACAAAAGCAGAAACAGATAATATTACAATTAATGTTATTTTGATATGATTATCAGTTTCTAAATTATTTAGATGTGCTAAATATATATTCAATATAAAAAAGAATCTTAAATATTGGAAGTTTCCTATCAATTAAAGTGCAGTATTATAACTACCTTTCTCAAAGTCCATAACAAAGCCCTCAACCTAGGCTACACCCGGAATAACCTCTTTCAGCTTCTGAAACACCTAAAATATAATGCAGCTGATTATTTAGGAAGCACAAAACATGACAACATAGTTTTTTAGATATGAAAAAGTATGATTTTCATATTATCTTACAATCAAAATAGAAAGAAAATTAAATATAACCCGACATCCAAGCAAAAGTTAAAATCATACTAACCCCTACATAATCTTTTGTCTTCCGTCTTGACATTAGACAAAACACCAATGGAACCTGCTTGGTGCTGTCACCTTTACGGATAAATGCATGGATGGACCACATCTTCTCGAAAGGAGAAGACACTATCTTAAATGTACCATCGCAAAACCAACGTTTGGCACTCATCAGATTTGAAGCTGAGAAGGCATTGTAAAGATGAGATGGCGTCCTGTGTCCACGTGCAGATCTCCAATCAGAAATTCACTGCACTGCAAAAACTCTGCATCAATCTGTAAAATGAAATACAGGGAAATCAGTACTTACAAAAATATATACTTGCTGTCCATATGTGTCATTTTATATAAAATCTTATAATAATTTAACTTGTCTCAAAATCAAGAGAGCGAGCTTCAACAGGTCTCAGGTCTGCAAGCATTTTATTGGTAAGTCGTTTTAGGTTGTTGACTTTGGTCAGGTTATGATCATCAGAGTTGATATTGCTCAAAATAACATCTTCCACTATCTGTCGTGATGGGGGGTGAATATTTCGATGAGCTTAAGCTTTAACCTCAGAAAAAAATTATCAGCCACGAATATATTACTTATATTGCGGTTTGTGCAAAAAGACATTCTAAGTACCAGTAAGAGAGTATAAATTGCATATTCATTAATACAATACGCAAGCGAAATCTTACCGCTTTCTTAAAGTAAATTTCTTAAGTGTACCTACTATGTCTACCTGGTGAATGTGCGGACTGGAATTTGTTGTAAAGATTCTGCGTTTCTGAGAGACTGTTGCTGTGCAATTTATGAATTTGGAGCGCTTGGGGCACCGCCAGCACATGAAGTTACTTTTGGATAAATACAAAAATGATTTCTGGTCTGTTATTGACTTTAACAAATGGAGAGTAAAAGAGGAAATCAAGCATGTATTAATGCCATTACATAAAATTGTTTATGACATGTTAAACAATAAAAAATTAGTATGTTTCGTAAATAAGAATGATATCAAAATGTTTATCTGTCTATTACAAAGTTATCAAACAAACCATTCATGCTGTATTCGTAGCCGTCACTGCTGACCAGCTTGACTGTTGCGCTATGAGCCAAGCTCCACTAAGGTATAGGTGACTGGTGCATCTTCTAATGTGGTGTGAAGTAGTTTTCCATCTGGTAGAGAATTGAACCAATAAAGCACATCCTAACAGATGCACTTTTCAAAATACACATACATGCATGTATAATCGATTCATCTATTTTCTAAGAAGCTTCATTAAATCTGTGTGTCATTGGATCAACAAATATATAAGTTGTTACTAAAAATACGACAATACATTCTTACTTATGTTTCTACTAATTAGGACGATGTTCTACTTCTCTGCGGGTGATGTCGAAGCTGCCCTTAAAATCAGGTTGTTAGTTGATGTTGTTCCTGATGAATCTTCTGCTGAAACTGTATATGTACAGTTGAGTCTTCGTGTTTCTACAAAATGAAAAACACATTGACTGTAGCATAAGGTAAGTAAACTTACTTGCGAAATGATAAATAAGAGCAAAACAAAACGCATTATCTAGTAATTTCTTTATTACTTATTCAAATTCCATTTTTCTTCTTTTTTAAAAAAAAAAGATAAGGGCAAACGACATTAAAAAAATTATAACATATCCCATAACAAAAACATTATTTACAATATTCCCAATATTAGACTGTTTTGTCATATACCGGTCAGTACAAAACACGACACCTTTGAAATATATGCAAAATGAATATAAAAGTGCAACAAGAATATATATTTCCTTTATTGCTTGATCAAAGGAATACATACATAAAGAAAGACAAAGTTACATTCAAGTAAACTCGGCATAATGTTTCAAAATACATCTACCCTATGATTTATAACAGCAAAAAGCGGTATTTTAATGACTTGCAGTAGAAGAACACATAGGTTCCTTATAACACGATCTTACATGGACACAACAGTATTAGGATTCGTTTTCCCGGATTTATTGAATTTGATAAATAAATAAAGAAAATCGAGTTGTTTTCGCACTGATTTCTTCTTTTCGCAAGCCAAGTTACGTTCCGCAGTACATGCTGATCGCAGGACCAAAATATCACGAAAATTCATATATTAAATACATTAGTCAATTTGTTTTGCCATTATCTTTTATTTTTTAAAAATATTAAATTTGATAAATAAATAAATAAAAAATAAATTTTTCGGACTTGTTTCTTCTTTATGCGAAAAGACGTTCTTTTGCACTTTAGTACTACCCTTTTTCTGTTCATTTGTTTTCGCAATCCTCACTGTTTTAGATAACAGAAAATGTGTTTGTCCGTTAGTCTATTAGTGGCGTGCTTGTTTCACAATTTCTAAAAAGCACTGCTTGCTTGGAATAGTTATAGGGTTAATATATCAGTTTTAAATAGAAATAAGTGCTCAATCAAAAGATCAGTTTATGGGAAAAAAATCCTTGGAGAAAAAAATGTCATGGACATGTGGTCAGTTTCTTTTACACGTACACCTGTTTCGAATAAATCTTCGGGAATTTTTAAACACGAGGCTTCTACACCTCATTCATACAAATTCTAATGGATGAGGGAGAGACCCGGTGTAATAGAAGAAATTTAATTCCCATGCCTACCACCGTATCAGAACCTGTCAAAAAATTTAATTTCCATGCCTACCACTGTATCACAGTCTGTAAAAATTTAATTCCCATGCCTACCACTGTATCACAGTCTGTCATAAATTTAAATCTCTGCCTACCACGGTATCAGAGTCAATCAAACATTTAATTTTTGTGCCTACTAAAGTATCAGAGCCTGTCAGAATGAATGTTTTAAATCATGATCTGACCAGTACGAATCAGGCGAAAAGGATATTTTAAATGTTTGGGAATATTGTGAATACCACCTGAGAGAATGAAATTGTTAACATGAAGTTGGTACGCAGCTTGTTCAGAAACGTTATTATCTGAGCCCCAATCCATGGTTCAAACAATGACAGGTGTTCTAATTTCATCTGTACTTGATCTATATCACTTCGAGGATATCTACATAAATAAGGTCAGATTAACAGGTCAAAAACCTCTACTATTCCGACGAAACGTTATCAAGTACAAATACGTGTTTGTGACATTTGAACCAGCTGACACTCCATAATTGCATAAGGCAGCACAAATAAGTTTAGTATGTTCCGCTAAGATGCAAACTCTACTGTTACTAGCATATGCTCTTAAAATAAGCAGCAGAAAAGAGTGAAAAGCAACAAGGTTTGTAAAATTCAAC
>QKMX01284808.1:0-18283 GCA_003401595.1 Venustaconcha ellipsiformis | reverse complement strand
ATACATACATACATACATACATACATACATACTTTATTTAATTAATTATTAATTCACTTACATGTCCATCTTTCTTGTTCTTGTTGGTATTGGTACTACTGTTGTGTTTATTGTTAATAAAGAGACAATTTATTGTTAATAAAGAGACAATGTGGGTTATAGTCTATTGCTGCATTACTTTACATTACTCATATATCATCACATACATTATAAGTAGTAGACTAAAAAAAGGATTTTTTTCTGTCCGCGCCCTATCATGTATAAGACAACAACATGATTTCCCTTCCCAGGTCCTCCTGTTAGTCGAAACAAAAACGAAAACAACTTGTTGAGGTAACAGCGTCGATTTCATTATTGATTACCTGTCAAGGACCTGCGACTGAATCATCATCGTCGTCATACACAATATGGTTAGCGCAGAAACGCCCTTTAGAGTCTATTACTGCAGTTTTCCCATGAAATCGCTAGCAGATTGTGCCTTGCACTCTACTACATCTAACATTCACACAAAAGTCCAATCCGATATTAATAACTCGCTGAGATTTTGCAGGTCAAATGTCTGACTAAAAAATGAATGCAGTATTTATAACTTGCTGAAATTTAAAACAATTAAAAAAAATAGATACACGCAGACGCTCTAAAGAGATCAGTGTGTTTCGTATAGTTATATATCTAAATTGTATCTGTATATCTAGGTAGCCCTGTGGTTACAGATGAACGTTGGATCGACAAGTGGAAACGACATCGTAAGTTTGACTCCCGAAAGACGCGATAGACATATTGTCGGTGTTCCGCGACAGAACCAATTATAATGGGGATGCCCCTGTGATTCATTGGAAAAGACGAGATGTACTTAAACAGGTAATAATAGAATTATAAATAAAATCTAAATCCAGGAACAACTCGCCTGGTACCCAACCTAAAAGAGGGTGTTAGTTTTAAAGTACACGGGGTTTACTTCGGGGGGCGATCTTGATTGTTTTATTACAAATTTACAAAATTTAAAATCAGCCTAGACAGCCCTCTAAATCTCTACAATTTCGTTTCGTATTCAGCGATTTATTATGGGTTATATTCACGCACAATGGAAAAATATAACAATTACCCAAGATTTAAATGTGTTTTACATTATGGTGGCTTATACTATGACTTATATTTCACATAAAATTTTTACTGTCCTTAATTTCACATAAAGCTTGTCTATCCTTATTTTTCAAATGAAATCGCTAGTGATTTTACATAAAATTAACTGAGTGCCTTTTTTAGTATTTCGCTGCTCAGTTCGGTATAATATCTACGAGTAAATCGTGTTTGAGACGCAGTTCCTGTATCAGATCTAGCAATTAAAGTTTCTCACCTCTGAGATACGTTCGACTTTGATTAAGCATTTTATTATAAATCACAATTGTTTTTTTTTACAGGACATATATTTGTTCTCGTATTTTAGACCGATCTTTTTATTCATCGCCGATAAAACTATGCCTTCACCGAGTACTATCAGCAAGAATGGATATAATGCGTTCCCCGTAGTGAAATAATTCTACTAGTTGTTAATATCATAGGAATATAATTCAGCGTAGTAAAACTATTTTCAGCTGAAACCTTATCGATCAGGTCACTAAATTTTTTATTGATAGGATCAGCAAGAAACACTCTGTACTTATCATATACTTCAAATGAGATATCATCATATCTGATATTTGTTGAAACTGAAGATGACAATGGGGGGTTAAAATGTGTTGGCATTTAAGTAATATCATTGACTTTATCACGATAAATATCTTTCTGTTTCGTCGGTATAACTAACAACATTAGATAACTGACCCAGTTTAAAACTGTTAAGTACTAGATGCTGCCTGAGAACTGCATAAGCAGTTGCAAAATTCAAAAGACTTCAAACATCAGCTTGCCTTATACTTATGGCGGGTATATATAGGTACCCAGCAATCAGCTCTTTGATATTTCTGTATTTCGTTTCTGTCAGTAATTTTTCAGTTTGATTGTGTAGTTTTTCAACGCAGTTTTTAGAACTATTTTGTATTTCATAATCTTTATCAATAACGGGTTTTACAGTAATGATCTCTTCTAGCTCTTGATAAAATATACCTCCATCGACATCATCATTTAACTCAATTCTTGACTCAATTTCTGATACTGTGTTTAGTGCAGCATTAATGTGATATAGGTCACACTTTTTATCGCCAGTGATAGAGTCTATCAGAACTAGATATGCTGTTGTTAGCAGGCTAGTGTTAGCACTATTATCTACTATTTCTAACAGCGTCTTTTTATTATAATACTCCATACCGAGTACACAAAATGCTAGACGTTTAGCAAACGTGTCCTTGAGCTTACGATTTTTAAGAAACCTATCTTTCCTTGTTCCAGCTAGTTTGTCAAGCGCATCATTAATCTTCTTAAGTTGCTCTTGCTCCAGTCTTTTACCACCATGAAATTTAGCTTTTACAAGTATAGATTTGTCAATCGTCAAAACATTCTTTATTTAGCTCAAGCAGTGTATTTATCAAATATTTTTCTAAAGAAATTTATTCAACCAGAGCAGCGTTGAAGAAGAAGGTTGAGCAGGAACATCAGGGTCTACAGCAGACGGCAGAAGAAACTGCTTGACTTTTTAGACCAATGGCCGGAACAGTACTTGCCAAACCTCCAGAGATTTCTGCAGTATCACCAGAACATCTTTAAAAGTTATCGGAAAGGACTTCTTGATCTCCTTGAAGAAGTACATAGGAAAGTTATTGAAAACATTGGAGATCCAGAAGATTTTTTTTAAAAATTGTATTCATTCAATGAGGCGAGAAAAAGAGTTAGCAAGGGAAAGAAACGCTTTGGCTTATATTACGGTCACAAAGATGTCAAGAGATGCATAAATTAGATTTTATGGAATAAATGCAGAGAAAACAACCACAAGAAGATTGCAAATATTTTTTGGGAGATTATATTTCTGGAGAACAACATAACGTTGATCAAATTCGCAACAGGCCAGCAGATAAATACGACAATTGTATTGAAATTATGAAATATATTGAAAATGTAGGCAAAGAAGCAGAAGAAAATATAAACAAAGTACAAACTGTACCAGAATTTTCAATTTATATGATGAAATACTTGCTGAATTCATTGCTGGCGTTATGTTTCATACTGCTAACAATTATAGAACTTGAAAATGTCCGTACAAATGATCATTTTATAAGCTATTTAATGACTGGTAAAAGGCGTGATAAACGTCTTCCAGAGGAAATACCTGGAAAAGAAGGTCATGGAATTAAAATTTATATAAATGGACCGATGAAGTAGTTGATCTACTGATGTTATTGATATAATCAAAACAAGCCTCAAATACGAACACAGAAATCGACAACAAAATTGTTGAAATTATAGATAATCTCAGATCAAACTGTTATCTAACATTGGGCGAATATTATATTGTACACAGCTATCTGATCGTCGCGGTCTGATTAACTAACAGCAAAGCACAAACTGCTAGCAGTTCAGTTTTATCTATCAAATAAAATTCTAATGTTATCAAGTACATTACTGCTAGACTCATTTCAGACTAAGGCGGACAGAGCAAACTTCTTTGTTATTTATGATCCACAAATCGAGCTGGACTCAGGGACCCAAACATCCACGACACAATACGAAATAGGACCAGTTTCAGCAAAATGTCAGAACGGACTTGAATGACGGTATCACATTTCAATCAATTCAGCCAACTGGCTGGGCTTGGATTTCTGCTAAGATACCATAAAGAGCTTGCAACGCTACGGATCTAAATAAAGCAATAAAGTTATTTATTACAACTAAAGTTTTATCTGCATTAGACAATTTTGAATTCATTCCAAACTATAACACACTGCGTGCCAAAATCACTTTGTTAAACAGTTCTTTTGTTGATTTCAGTACCACAAATGACATCGGGACTTTATTCGGTTTACTCGAAAACAATACGGTTTTTAATCGCTTAATGTCTCAATTTCATACGATGGCAAGTTACCAGTGGACATAACGAAAGTAAATTCGATTTGAATAAACTGCTCTATTGCCAGCAAGTTGTATACGACACATGATAGTCAAGGTCAAACTATTTATTCTTTTACTCTGGACGTACTACCTGGATCGCTAATTCAAGTAAATCCAAGACAAATAATCTACTATCCTGTTTGTGTTGAAAATCAAGTATCTTATATCACGATGACACTGACTAATCAATCCGGCCATAGATAAATCTCAATAACGAAACTGTAACATAGCGGCACTTGAGGTTCATTGATGTAGTTCATGGAGTGGTCTCTGCTTGCCACAGCTAGCTGACCACAATTATTAACTAATCACAGTCATTTTTATCACCCAGCTTTGTATAAAAAATGAAACAACGAAATATTGATCATAGAAATAACATAGGAGGTGACTTGGTAAATATATCCTCTAAAATAACTGAAAATGTACCTGGAATTACATAAACATAGCGCCTGTCGCTTTTGACGCACCAAAAGCTTTTGCCACAAAAGCACCTTCTGCAGAGGGCTCAGCTGTTGGACAGAATATTGTTGATAAAATCAAGGGTTGACCACAAAGTGGTCTGCCATGCGCAGGGATATAAAAAAGCAATTTCTGAAATATCACCAACATCAGAAACTACTAAGGTGCTGATAAAAACGAAAAATTTTTTTATCTCCGCTTGGCGAAGAAATTTTTTTAAAATTAATAACTGAAACTAGATCCAATCGACCAGATATTGAGGCGTTCTAATTTTTGTGTAACAATAACAAATAATTTCTGTCAAAAAATTACCTTGACATGACCAAGTAAATACCAACAGAGGACTCAAAACAGAATTTGGGTATGTTAAATATCTCGAAGAAAATTCAAACGAATCTAACAAAACTGGTATTTGACCTTTTAATTAAAGAGACGTGGACGTGGTTTTGCTACCGCGTAAGGCTGTACTTGAAGTAAGAAGAAGCTTAAAATCAGTAGCTGGTGCAGTAGTACCAGCTGGTACACAAGTGACAGTTGTTAATTACGGTTGGAGATTGATTTGAAGCGCTAGATATCAACTAACTAATCAAGCGGTAAGAAAGATTTATATGAACTTGCCAATTGCAAGTACTATTTTTAACGTGGTTTCGACTACTGGAGATCTGTTACAACAAATATGATATGGTTAAAAGATACTGGAACTGAAAATGTTATGTCAAAATAATTTAATTATCTTAATGCAATTACAGGTGGCGCTGGCGTTGCTGATGTAGCTTTAGTGAGAACGTTTCTTACTACAAATACTTTATCTCTTGGAATTACTGCACCAGATGTAACCGCTGTGCAAATACGACAATAACTTCGCAAATAGCAGCTTGTACTTTTCTTAGAATTACTGCACAAGCTGCTGATGCTACTGGAGCCGCAAAGTTAGCCATCGTAAACAGGATAATAAAAATAACCAATATTAGAAAAATGGAGAGTATAACGAAGGTTATGCTAAATGATTAATATGTACAGATAATTAATAAGATAATTATGATGCTACTGCTTTGGAGAGTATACGGATTTTACAGAGACTACAATAAGATTTTTCGTGGGATAAAACACACTTATACTTGATCGAGTTGATCAAAACGATTGTCTATGCGAGCTGTGGATGCCATGTGTAGTTCCGTCGATTGATAAATCAATCAGAGCTTAAGACACTGTTTAACAACATTCACAAAGAAATGCATTGTATGCAGAATAGGGTTTATTAAACCGCAATAAATAATGCGATTAACAACACAGCTAGAATAACATCACAGAGCGAGCAGTTACTAAGACATGTTTTTATTGTGTTTCAAGGACAAAATAGACGTGGAAGTCAGCTTCCAAACAATTCTGTATTTAATAGTCCAGATGTCAGACGAATATTTGTCAGAATAAATTCTAAGCAGTATCCAAAACGAGCGATCGAATGTAATTTTGCAGCAAATGCTAGATGGCAGAGACATATTTCCAGCTTACCTGTGCATGATGAAAGCTATGCAAAATTATCAGGGTGCTGGCAGTGGATTCCAAATTTCATTTGAAGAATTTAGAACAATTTATCCGATATTTCACTTTGATATCTGCAAGCATAGCAAACGAGCTATTGGGTCAGATTCTGACATCGAAGTCACGTGGCCACTTAGGCTCCAGCTGCTCCACATCATGTGTATTATGCTTACGCGCGAACTGTATCTGATAGATTCTACCAAGGACAGGATGACTGTGCAGGTTTGAATGTGGGAGGCATAGATTTATCAAACAAACAATCCTTGGGAATGTGCACTGATTTCTGATCAAGACTGATTACCAAGTGTTTTGCACCTGAAATGATTCATCAAACAAGCGCGCAGATTGTACTGGTCCTCTAACAAGCGGCGGAATGACTGCAATACAAATTTTATCCAGCAGAAGGATGATAACTACAGAATTAACTATATTAGGCATTTAGTGAATTTATCAACGGGATAAGTTTAAAAACTAACACAAGCTATTATTAAACTTCAGTCTGTTTCGCTGAAGATGGATTTCGGAACAATACCTCAGAGCGATCCATCGCCATCAAAACTAATGTTAACACAGTTGCAAATCAAATAAATAGGACTGCAAAAATCTTTTATTTTCAATTATCACCAGCGCAAGTTACTACAGAGTCTAGATTGCAAGCAATCCTTGGTGGTTTTATGGAGCTTGCACTGGCAACTATTGCAGAAACGTTTCTAGCCAAATTACTAACAGCACTGGACACCCTGTGGATAACTGCCGCCTTAGGCGCCCTATCTGAGGCTGTGTCTGGCGATGGAATCAAACAGTTGGTGTAAATCCTGTACTCTGGACATGACCCAAAGCATTTCACTTTTGTTTAACGATTATGCCCAAAACACAAAGCATTCATAAACGTAACACAGCAAATAAAGTACAGCAACTATAAAAAGACGAACCGGAAAGCAGTCAAATGTGGATTCTTAAGTCCGTTTTAGCAGGAATAGTGGGAAGTCTACTTCCCAAGTTGTTGGCAATAAGACGTGGAGAGGATTAATGTTACCCGGTACTTGGAAGTAGATCACTGCGATCCATCAACTAAACAACTATGAAATCTTAGATAAACTGATTGATGTCAGTGGATTTCAGGGAGTAATATCTAAAGATGAGATCGGGATTAAAAGAATCCTACCTCTAGCAGTCCAGTCATTTCAACCTGGAGGTAAAAGTTGTGTTATAAATATCCACAATTTCACGATGGATCTGGCATTGGGTGGCACTTTATAAAAGAAACTATTTTCATTCGTTTGGGGTTACACCAAGTGATATTATAAAACAGCACGTGCTACCGTCCCAAAAGTATCAAACAATAAATTATTCGTCTGATCAACTACAGCCAGTTGGAACTGCAGCTTGTGGATATTACTGCTTGTTTATAAAATATATGTTCCAGTGTTTTGGACTGGATGATTTTCTGAAAGTCATATTACAATTTACACCTAAAGCAAGACTGGAAAACGATAAAGCACATAGAACAATGTCTACGTATTGTGATGAAAAGTATCTGTTCTACCTGTGGACGGAAAAAGGCGTGTTTCTCAAACGTGACTCACTATTACCTGACAATAAGGGAACGTCACGAATTTTTAATACTATTTTAGTCGACGATTAAATAATAACAAAAATGCAAAGCCAGTTTGCAATTAACTAGTTGTAATTGGAACCAGCTTAGATATTCAAAAGTTAATCGACAAATTACCGGTGACTAAAGGTGTATGGACCCTGCCACGCCACATGTATACAGGACCCATATATCCACTCGACAGACAACTTGATCAAAATGACAGTCCGTGAAAAGTTCAAAAGCCGTACAATCAGGTCGACGAAAATGAAATGCGCCATTACATATATTACTGTGACAACGAAAACAATAAATCTGCTTGCGAGCGTATTATGCTTAATGAACTAAGCGATATGAGACCTAAGGTACGGCCTGTTTCACAAGCTGAGAAAGCGAATAAATCCTAAGATGGAACAAGACATAACTGAAGTGAAATGAACAAAAGGGCTCGGTAAAAATTACTTTATGACGACGGACTGCAGAGCGTTGGACCGCAAGGAGGTCTCGCACATGAACTTTACAAACCTACACAAAATTTACATCACGAAAAGATATTGCAAATTCAGCTGATGACATATGGACAATAGATCTAGCTGGTTTGTCACACATTGCAATGCATAATGACAACAAAAGGTACCTGATTAATGTAGTAGTTTTAGCACATACGCGTTTAGTGTACTTGTTAAGATAAGAGAGGTAAAAAAACTAATGTGATGCGAGATATTATGATCAGCACAGAAAGAAAACCGAATAAGGAATAGACAGATCACGGAGCAGAAATTTTTAATAAACAATTTAAGCAGCTTCTGGAATAAAATAACACTACCTAATAAATCACATGGAATGAAGGGAAAAATGTCGTCGTCGAAAGATTTAATTTTACACTAAAAGAAAATATCTATAAGCAGCTCACAGCCAAAATAACTAACAGGTATATTGACGATCTGCCAAAGATCGTGTCGTATTACAATAACAGAAGACACACAACTCTTCGAATGTCACCAAATGGTGCTTTAAATAACCCAGTGCTAGCAAACGAGAATACGTACCGAAGACATAAGTCAAGCGTGGGTAACTGAGTTAGAATTTCACTAGTGAAGAAAACGTTTGAAAAAGGATTTACTCCTAACTGGTCTGAGGGAGTATTTGTTGTTGATAAAATTTGTGCAAAATACCTGTAACTTACAAGCTGAAAGATTCATTAGGAGAAGAAATTACTGGAAGTTTATAAAAGTAAAACTACAAAAGACGGAGCAGAATATATTATCCACGAGCAAGTGATGACAAGGAAATGTAAGAAAAGTTTGGTTAAATGTAGAGGCTACGGCGACAGTTTTAATAGCTGGATACCAACTAGTGAAATCAAAAATATTTGATTAGATCGAGTGATGCATAGCATCCAACGATCCAATCCAGTCACAATAAATCTTTTCGTATTTCAATAAGACAGACTTACATTTCACTTTCCTGCACAACGATATTAAATATTCTCTTCGGGTAGTGTAACTCGTACTCTCCCATCAAGTTAACCAATTTAATAAATAGAAAATCAAATTTTACATTTTTTGAAGGCCAAAATCTTCTAACAGTTCACGATTCATAAATTGGCTTAAATAACTCCCAGAATAGCTGGATTTCAGTGACAGTAAAATTAAAAAGTTGTATCTTTTCAGCGAGGCGATATTTTATATTATATCGCAATTTTGCTGCTACATAAACTTGTTTATCTTATTTTACTCTACGTGGCTTATTTATACATTTATCCTCAATAACAGGAAATAGATATGTTTCTAGATCAAATGTTTCACATGCTGACAATTATTGGGATTTGCTGAATTCTGATTCGCTGGCTGATTCGCTGTATCACGATCAGTATCTGTGTAAACATTTAACAGTCTTTCCTGAAACAAGAAATTTTTTGAGACATGTTATACATAAAACTTTTATCTAATTACTGTAATAAAATGCTGAGAAAATAAAAAGTATTTTAAAGAGCTAAAATCTTGAACAGGAACTTCTTATTCGACGCTGTCAAATTGTTTATGGGCAATACAAAAAGTTGACAAAAGTACGTGAATTTTCTTGTTGAATACAATCCTTTCTCGGTGTTTGATGTGCTACTGACAGATTCAGAGGTATCAGAATTTGAGAAATATAAAAACTATTAGATAAGATAAAGACTCTGTTTATAAATGGGATGACTGCTGTTTAACTAGGGAAAATCTAAGAAATATTCTGAAAATTGATCTGTAAATAAAATATAATTTATGTTAATTATCAAATATGGACAGATTCATTACTCGAGCTAATATTATAACCGCTTTCATCTGGAAGATGCTGTAAGAAATATGTTTAGTGGTGAAAATAACGTGGTAGCTCGCTTTGAAGTAGAAAGAGGGAACAATAATTTGATTTTGTTCAGCAGCATAGAACTTGATCATATCCTTTGACAAGGAAAAATATTTGTCGAATACGACAAGGAAACCTTAAATATCTTATATACTGCTTGACAAATAGAGAGGTAGCAAATATTTTAAATAGCAGGTGATTCATATTAAAAGAAAATTATATCATAGGTTGTTCTTGAAAAGGTGGACTTTGCAATTCCATCTGTATCATGTTGGACTGATACTGAATAAATGTCAAAATATTTTGCAGCTGTATAGATTGATGGAAATATTCTTTCTTCTTCTGTCTCTAAGTTAGTTGATATCACTGGACGAATTTGTTTAAAATTAATACTACCTATCTTACATCGTCGTATTTATTCTTGTGGTAACACAAGGTTAAGATTTTGAAGTCGATTATCGTTTTTAGTACCGTTTCTATGATGAACAATTAATTCATCAGGAATTAAACCAGTCAAAATTTTAAGCACAAGCCGGTGTGAGAATATCTAACATAATCATTGTTAGTTCCACGGTTCATTACATTTAAAAAAAAACTTGATTTCCAAGACTCCCAACACTTTTCTTTGTCTTAATATTTCTGATAATTCCCTATCATTTGCTTCATATAGATCGTCGACAGGATATGGTTGAAACTCGTCTTGTAAAGATGACTTGCTGATGTTATTGTCTCTTACACTGCCGTTTAAGTGACAGACTCTCATTCCGTCTGAAATCTCCTCACAAAACAACGAATAAATAAAGTACTTGATTAACATTTCAGTATAATCGTTATCATTAGTACCTTTAGCTTTTATCTTATAACCAACCGGAGCTCGAATCCCAAACATAACCTTAGTTTTAAGATTAATCACCACTCCTAATACATTCCCTATGTAACAGTTGTACTTCTCGAGGACGTAGAATATCTCCTGCTCACTGACCGTTGGCATGAGTCTACTAAGCATAGTTTTGTTCATTATATAATAGCAATTTTGTTTCTTTGATTGATAAATTGCACCGCACACTCAATTAAAGAAATATAAAACAGTATATATATATATAGTATATTGTAATATTGAAACTTGCCGATATAGCAAAGAAAAGTCTGTTGTTGACAGAAGGATGTCGGGCCACAAAATCGTAACATCATTTGCAGGTTTTAATAACAGTTGTATAGTAAAAAACGTTGACTTACAAATTTCTCTGCCACAAACTTTTATTATCTACTTGAGCCAACATTTAAATCTCAGTTTGCTACTCATAACGATCTAAATATCATAGTTCACTTCTGTATCAAGCTTTCTAAGCTACATATATCTCTGGCATCCCAAAGACATTTACATCAGAGTACCTTGAGGCAGAACATCTTGCTGCAAAGCAACTTGTTCCTAGGCAACATGAGGGATTTGCTAATCCTTCTATAACATCAAATTCTAATTGAATCCTAACATGGACAGATTTAATATCGGTGTACGATAATATATTTCAGGAGATCAGGAAGAAAATAGATGAGTACACTACATCTGGGTCTTGATGGAAATCTGATAAAATAACGGAAATACTGTTCCAAAACTATGAAATATAATCCGATGCGAGGTAGATCATACGTCGAATTCCCGACTAAAATCAAAAACTAAAAATGTATTAATATCTAGTAAAGTGATAAAATATATTTCCAATGTAAAAATTTGCAGTAAATTTAATAATTTGATTGAACATTTCGCTGAAACTGCTGGCAGTTTATTGACACGAAAAGCTATCTTTCACTACGAGTATCTAGACGATCATAGCAGATTTGATGAAACGTGTCTACCTGACAAAGATAAGTTCTAATATAGGCAAAATTTGTCTGATGTATTCGACGACGATTATGGCTATGCTCGGTCGATATGGGATTCGTTCGGCTGTACACATTTAGGACATTATTGTGATTCATATCTTACAACAGACGTTCTGTTGCTCGCAGAAGAATTCGAAAATTTCAGAGATGTCAGCGCTGATAAATACGGACTCAACCCATCTTGGTATTATTCGGTACCTGGAATACGTTGGGACCCATTACTCAAGCACAGTAAAATAAAACTGGAGTTGTTAACAAGCCCAGACTTGTTCAACTTTATAGAACGTGCAATCCGAGGCGGAATAAGAATCATAAACAAATGCCAGGGCTAATAATAAATATCTACCCGGCTATGATAGTACAGAACCATGAAGTTGAATAGCATATATAGGTGATAATAATCAGTATGGTTACGTCCTATCGGAGTCTATGCCAGTTGGTCGGTTCAGATGGATCAGGGAAGAAAGGTTTTCAAAGAAACTGATACAACTATACCGAATGAAGTTCGTAATTTTATTGAAGTTGATATTGACTATCCAGTTGAGCTGCATGATCCGCATAATGACTATCCATTCTGCCAGAGTCTATGCTGATTGAGTACACTTTGTTATCAGAAAACCAGTTTATAATGTGCCTGACAAACGGAGATACGTTTGTCATTATAAAATTTAAAACAAGCAGTTGATCATGGGTTAAAACTAAGAAAAATTCATTATGCTCAAATTTAATCAACCGCCGTGGATGAAGTTATATAGACTCAAACACACCACGAAAAGCACCTGCCAAAACAGAATTTGAAAAACTTTTTAAGCTGATAAATATCAGCGTCTTTGACAAGACCATTGAAAATATCAGAAAGCGAGGCAATATTTAGTTAGTCAATAACGTAGTACATCGTAATAAACTTGTAGCATCTGATGATTTTGTTGGTATGAATATATTTAATGAAACTCTAGTAGCCATTCAACGAAGAAAGACAAATCTGAGTTCAACAAGCAAGTTTATGCCGGTATGGTAGTAGTTGAAATATCAAAATGACTAATGTACCAATGTCATTACGATTTCGTCAAGATAAAGTGACCTGATACAAAGCTGTCATTACTGACACTGACTCGCTAATGTACAAGATAAAATCTGATGATATTTATCAAGAATTTTACGATAAGCGAGAGATGTTTGTAGTCAAACACACCTCCTAAATGAATTCCGGGTCCTTTAAACTTGGCACCATTTTTGAGGTTCGGAGAGCCCAGGTGAGTTGTACCTGGAATTAGTTTTTTTATTTACAAACTTACAATTACCTGTTTAAGTATATATCGTCTTTTTTCAATGCATTGCAGGCGCTTCCCTAATTATAATATCTTCTGTCGCGGAACGCAAGACAATATGTATATCGTGTCCTACCAGTATAGAATTCGTAAATATTATATAAGAGAGATTAGAATTAGTTGACTACAACGTTTTCTTTGTTTCCTTTCCAAGGAAGCCTAACTGTTTTACATTGTCAAAATCACTCATTTCATGTTGCATGACTATAAAACCCTTTTTGATTTGCATGACTGTAATAATCCCTTCTGTATTGCATGCCAGTTTTAACTTATATATACTTCATGATTGTAAAAACACCTGTATTGCACAACTGTAATAACCCATGTTTGCATTGCATGACTATAACAACACCTACAGTGTTGCATTGCTGTAATAACCCCTCCTGTCTTAGCATGGCCAGCTGCTATAACCCTTCTGTATTGCATGACTGTAATAACCCCTGTCGGTATTGAACAGCTAAGATAGCCCGTTCTGTTTTGCATGACTGTAATAACCCCTTCTGCATTGCATGAATGCCATAAACTCTTCTGTATGCCATATAGACAATAACCCTGTATGTATTACATGACTACAAAAACCACTTCTGTACTAAATGACTGTAATAACCCTTCCGAAGTGCATAACTATAATAGACCCTGTCTGTATTGCACGAGGATTATAACCCATTCTGTACTGCATGACAATTGTAACCCCTACTGTATTGCATGACTGTAATAGCCTGTCTGTATTGTATGACTGTAATAACCCCTGTCTGTATTGCATGAGTGTAATAACCCTTCTCTTGTGCATAAATGTAATAGCGACTGGAATAACACCTTTATATTGCATTGCTGCAATAACCCCTTCTGTGTTGCATGACTGTAATAACCGATGATTGCAATAACTCTGTCCTATGCTGCATGACTGTAATAACTCCTTCCGTATTTCATAACTGTAATAAGCCCAATCTACACTGCCTGATTGTAATAACATCTGCGCTGCATTACGGCAATAACCCCTTCTGTATTGCATGTTTGTAATAAACCTTGTCTATATTACATGAATGTAATAACCCTTGTCGGTATTTCATGAATGTAATAACCCCTTCTGCATTTTGTGACTGTAATAACCACTTCTATATTGCTTGACTGGGGTGTATACAAGGTCTGGGCCTGACATCCATCTCGCTAAAGGAAAGTAAAGCGTCTCTCAAAGCCTCTCCTTTCCAGGTGATGTGATCGCTACGGGACCACTGTCTATCTTTGCTGGGCGGGGGGTACTTGCATATGGCCTCTCCTACACTATTGTATCCACAACAGTACATTTATGAGGAGGCCTCCTGTTTCACAGAGCCTGCTGTGTGGCGCGACAAGTGCCGTGCGGTATAGTGGTCAGACTGGGGTCGTTAGCTGTAGCAGGCAGCAAGCCTAAGAGAAGGAAAATTCTGATTCTAAACCCGGGTAGATGGAGCGCGCTAGCCTTGTCAGGCAGATAGTCTAGGAGATGGATATTCCAATTTTAAACCCACGAAGTGCCATTGGATGTTGGCGCCGCTGCCTTGTGGATATCTTCGGGAAAATGAAAAGCAACGAGATTAAACTCAGACAGAAAATCCGGAGTGGAGCCACTAAGGTAGCTGGGTGTCAACTACGACTTCCTTCCGGCATCTCCTGCATCCGAAATAGTACCAAATGTCATGCACAGCATTCCTTTGGAATCCACCAGCAAGGACGACAAGGGGATCCTGGTACTTGCAGAAATAGTGTGAAGAAATCCTGCGCAGTGTCGATCGGGAAACATCCAAGGCATGTAAAGTGGCATCAAGAAGGCCCTAGCCCCTACAGTGAAAAGAGTTGCCCTCCCCCAAAATATCTGACGGGAGCAACAGATGACCAGATGGGTTGATCACTACTCAGAGCTGGACTCCCGAGAAACATCAGTCAGTCAACGATGTGGCCCTTACCAACATATAGGAACTGCCCACTATGATGGAGCTGGACAAAATGCCCAAGTTAGAGGAGCTCAGCAAAGCCATCGACTCCCTCCCAAACGACAAAGCACCAGGTAGCGATAGCATCCTGCCTGAAGCCATTAAACATGTGAAACCAACATTGATACAGCCGCTGAATGAGCTATTCTGCCTATGCTGATAGGAAAGAGCAGTCCGCCAAGACATGCAGGACGCCACCATTGTGACCCTCTACAAAAACAAGGGCGACCTCAGTGACTGTAACACTCACAGAGGAATTTCTCTCCTGAGTGTCGTTGGCAAAGTGTATTTCCGCATCCTCCTCATCAGGCTTCAGCTGTTAACGGACCGCGTGTATCCGGAATCCCAGTGCGTATTCAAAGCAGGCATGTCGACAACAGACACTATCGTCTCCCTCCGACAACTCCAATCAAAATGCAGAGAGCAAGGTCAGCTACTCTACATGATGTTCATCGACCTCACCAAGGCCTTAGACCTGATCAGCTGGAAGGGCCTATTTGAAATTCTTGGGAAGATCGGCTGCTACCCCACCCTCCAACTCCTCAGCTTGATAATCTCTTTCCATGCTGATATGAAGTGTACAGTCCTTTATGATGGATCCTCCCCAGACTCCTTCTCTATTAACATCAGCGTGAAGCAGAGCTGCTTGTTTGCACCGACAATTTTCAGGATCTTCTCCCTGCTTCCGTCCTACGCCTTCGACACGTCCACCGATGGCGTATATCTGTACACCTGGCACGCCTGTGCTCGAAGACCAACGTGAGGTCAGTGCTCATCGGGGAGATGCTCTTTGCTGACCACGCGGCTCTTGTGACCCACACCGAGGATGTCCTACAGAGACAGGGAGACCGTTTCGCTGATGTCTGCAAGAAGTTCGGGCTCACCATCAGCCTGAAAAAGACAAGCGTCAGCGCGAAAAAGACAAGCGTCAGCGCGTAAGACGTCACCACTGCCCCTCAATCAAAATCCGAAGTGTCACGCTGGAAGTAGTCAAGAACTTACCTGTGGTCAACCATAAGCAACACTCTTTCGCTTGATGTGGAGCTGGAGAGAAGGTTTGGAAAGGCGAACACCATCACGGCCCGACTAACGAATACTAAAGAAGAGGTGTGGGAAAACAGCGTGCTGACAGTGCACACCAATACTTAAGTCTACCAAGCCTGCGTTCTCTTCACCCTCATATATGGAAGTGAGACTTGGAGAACCTTCATAAGATAATAGCATCGACTCAACTCCTTACATATACGGTGCCTAAAATGCATCCTGAAAATCAGCTGGCAATACCACGTCCCACACAACAAGATCCATCAGCGTGCAAGTATCTTCAGCATGTACACCCTGCTGAGCAAACTCAGCCTTCGATGGCTGGGACACGTCGACGCATGGAGGATGGGAGGCTACCAAAGGAGATCCTATATGGATAGCTGGCCACTGACACCAGAAGAGTCGGCTGCCCCCTCACTCCACTTCAAGGATGTGTGCAAGATGCACATGAAGGCATTTCACCCGACAGCTGGGAAGTGCAGGTCGAGAATCGAGGTACCTGGAGACTGACGGTCACCAAGGGCATTGCAGACACTGACGTGAGGAGAATGTGGAGTGCAGCAGCAACCCAGACAACTCAGACTTCCCAGTACGTCTGCACCAACTGCTATAGGGACTGTCACTAGCGCTTCGGCGTGCACAGCAACAACAGACGATGCCAAAACCTCAGAGACAGACGACACTCCAAGGGCGCTACTTGCATTGTCTCTCGAGACTGTGCTGCCAATGATGATGATGATGATGTTGACGATGCTGACGATGATGATGACTCTTTGACTGTAATAACCTCTTCTGGGTTGCATTACTCTAAGATTACATAATTGTAATAGCCACTTGTAACCAGAAAAGTTATGAACGCAAGCTAAATTTCTAAAGGATGCTTTATTTTCAGCCATAGTTGAGCTTTTTTAAAAAAAATTGTTTTGTTGTCTATGTTGTAATCTAGGGCATGTCTTCGAAGTCTTTTACATTCTATTTTTTCCAGTCTTTCAAATTCCAGGCTCTGTAGTTGCAATTATTGTGTCTTTGCTAGCTTTACAGTTAGACACTGTCTCTCCGTTTTTATCTTATGCTGGTCCTCTTATTTAAACTCCACTGCTTTCGTTTCTCGCCTTAGAATATCAGTCTTCGACTTAGAATTCTGCTTATTGCTGATGTTTTTCCACTATCGTCTATCAATCCCATGCGTTGCAAGTCTTGCTTTCGTTGACTTTTATATGGACTTTTCTATGCTCCATTGTGAGTTACTACTTATCTGTTTCTCACATTCATTTATCAGTTTTGGACGTTGTGTCTCGCTTTGCTTGAAAGATTTCTCTTCAGATATTATGTTGTTTGAGTTCCTGCTTTGCCATTTGTTGTAATATTAGTTGATCTCTAAGTTTAATTACTTTTTGTTTTAGCATTTTCAGTGCTGGAATTAGTCTTGCCTTTGCTTTCTTTACCAACCTGTCCAACATCTTTTTGAGCTAACAAATTTGAACTTTATCTGTTATGAATCGTCAAAATCTTATTCGTATCGGTGGCAAATTCTCTGATTCTATATGGGTGAAACTTCCTTCATTAATTTACATTAACAGCCATCGGACTTTCAACCGTTTTATCCATCAGTGCAAAATTCTGACTTTTACAATGAAAATGTCTTCGATTCGATTTAAAACTCGCTAAACTTTCGACCATTTTATCTATCATTGAAAAAGCATCTCATTTATATAGCCGAAATTAATTGAATTTTTTAGCATTTGAATTTATCAAACTGTGTTCCTTAGAAACATTTTCAGGGACTGTTTAAGAAAGTGTTTCAGACAATAACATATTTTGGTTTTTGTTGTCTTTAAAGTCTCAATGAATACATTTGTTTTACCTTTCTCCACGTTGACACTGAACAGTTCGTGTTTTTAACTATGTTTCTTAATATTTCTTTTTAAGTATTCGCACATTTTATACATATCATTTATCATTTTGTGTCTTTATCTCACGTTCATATGCAAAGGTTTGTTAATTGCACTTTCTGCGAGTTATTTGCGTTTTTACGCAACGATTTATGCATGAAATATGCGATATATATATATATA
>QKMX01284724.1:0-10722 GCA_003401595.1 Venustaconcha ellipsiformis | reverse complement strand
ATCTTGTGCAGAAAAATGGTGTTAAACCCATAATAACATTAAGAACAACAACAGATATTTGTACATATTCAATTTTTCATCATACCTGTTATGTCAGATGCATGTTGCATTTTAATTTTCTTGATCTGTGAAGCCTTGTAATGACATTTTCTGTGTTAACAGTAGTCAAGGTTTTATAAATGTATTTATTCAAATATCTTTATTTTTGCTTCTCCATGTTTCACTGGCAAGATCAGCTCAATTAAGAGTCTTTTTTTTCAAGAAAACAAAATTTTCCTATGCTTGTATTTATAACAATTATATTGCAGATGGCAGTACCATATTGGTAGTCTACATAAAAATGGAAATTTTTGAACCTTGTATACATTTATTATAAAAATATTTTGCTGTTATCATTGAATTGATCATAAGAGTACAAATCTTGGAGATTTTTAGCAGTGAATAAGTCTCATAACCAAGACAAGTTTCCCTGTAAAAGATAAGAGTGTCATTCAGTTCCAATGAAAGGACTATGATATACCAAGATGGGTTGTCAAAGTGACCGTAAAGTTAAAATGTTATCAAAGTGAACAGTATATTAGAAATATTAATTTATGTATCAGAAACACAATTTAAATTTTAAAAAAAATGATGTTCACAAGGCCATTTTCATAATTTGTGTTAAAATATATTGCAATTATATTGATATAGTCCATCTCTAACTTCAGTTCCTAATATGTAAATACATGTAATAGACAAGCATGAACTTCTGTCTTGGTGATCTGCAAGCATACATGTAGTTATGTTGGATTAAGCAATAATGATCTTAGCTGTGCAATTCCAGTTGCAGATCAGTCAAATGGGACCTCATGCCAATAAACAGACTTCTCTGATTTTAAGGCAGTTTGGTAGTTAGCTTAAGGGTTTATTTTAATGTTTGAGGTTACATGGAATACATTTTAATTGAGTGCTTCAGAATATTGAATTGTAAGAATAATTGAGAACAATAATATAACATGTTTTCATAGAAATCTTTTGCACTGTGACATGAATGTTCTATGCCCATGCAAAAGAAGTGTTTCTCTGTAACATGGAACAAGTGTTGAACACATGTTAAAAGTCGTGAATATGTGTCAGTTTTCTTTGCATTAGTTTTGTTTCTCTGAAATTTATTTTCTCTGCCAACTACTCCACAGAATAAATGATTCTAGTCATAAATTGGAAACCAAGGCTTTTAAATTGGACCACTTTACAGATGATTTGTTGCCATACCATGCTTTCACTGCTGTAACTTTTAATGTGTTCCAAATGTTATGGGATGAACTCACTACGTGAGCAGGACTAAAACTTTGCTCACTATAGAAACAAATTCAAATGATGAAGTCCCTTGATTTCAATTTACTACATTGACTGTGTATACTGGCATAAAAATCAGGTCCAATTTACAAACATAGACCCTGCTCTGCTGTCACATAATGTGCTGGCAGATCAGAATGTGTGTTGTTATTCTACTGATTACTTCTAGCAAACTGCATAGACCCAGATCTGCTGGCACCTTTTACAATGGCAGATCTTGGTCTGTGCAGTTTGCTGCTGGACTCTACTTATAAAGGATTACCAATGTCATGTATAAATTAATAGTTTACAGAAATCAGAATCTAACATTTTAATAGCTTTTTCTCTTTTTTTTTTTTACAGACTTCCGTCAGAAATATTGTGAAGAGGAATCCTTTGTCTTGTATGGGTTACATGTATACAGGACAAGTCCATCAATGTCATTATCTACATTACTATAAGAATTTTCTGGTTGCAACAAGTCTTCCTAAATATAACCATATTCCATTCCATCAGTACTCCACTCCTAGTCAGCCACAGGAGGTTGATCAATTAACAAAATTACCTTTACATCACACAGTTAAAGGAGACCTTGTCTATACTGGAGAAATGAGTAGAATGATTAAGCTATTGAAAGGGTTTTCATTGAGCACAAGTGTACTGGGATTGTGCTTGCAACCCTATTTGGTAACAACCATGGGAGGTGGTGTGCTTGCTTATGCAATGATGGGAGGAATGAGCTTTTTCATCTTCCTCAATCCTGCACTAATTCACTGGCTGACAAGAAGATATGTCACTGACATGTACTTTAATCAATATAGTAAGAAATTTGTTGCTGCAACTATAAGCTTCTTTCTAAGACGTACAGAGATCGAGTTTATTGCTGATGATGTCATAGTACCAAATATTACTGGCCCATTTACATCAGTGACAATAAAGAACAAACCATACTTTTTTGTTCCAAATAGCTTTAGAAGTAAAGATGCTTATGTACATATGATGGGATATGACAAACCAATTGATGGTTGGGAATTACCAAATAAGAATGACAGCAAAAAAGGCTGACAACAGATAGACTTGTTTATTATTTTCATTTATATGCTAAGGAAGAAATTATATCTGGGACCCAGTAGATGAATTAACAAAAATGAGATAACCATTCAAGCTAATTAACATGGTATTCTCTTTACAGAGATTTTCTGTTGAAAATTGGATCACTTTATTAAAGAGTAATTTTTGGTTCATGGCAAAATGTTGCAAAATTGGTTGATGTTACAGCAGTTTAAATTTGTATTAAAAATTGAGTAAAATTAGCAATGGTGATAGACGATCAAGTAACCAGATCTCATCTTGGTTATATCAAGGCATTCACATTATTACGTAATTATACAGAAGCCAGGGTAAATCAGTCTTCCAGGTCATGGTCTAAAATGCAGTGGAATCTGTATTAAAGAAAAATACAAAGAAGCAAAAAGGGACTAGATAAAGGTGCTTATAACAAATATAACTTTTGGAGGGGAGGAGTAAATTGTAAATTATTCATTCTGATCGAAACCCATTCTTTGTTGAAAATCATAAGGTTTTGCTATATTAATGAAAGATTGTGACAGCAGGGACTAGTCCAGGGTTGGTAAACTGCAAGTCCAGTTTATCAAGCAACAGCGTTAATTGCAACAAGTCTTTTTCTAAAGTTTATATGGAAAGAGTCTCCTCAGTGAAAAAAAACAATTTTATTCACAACTACAGATATTATTTATCATTTGTGATGCTGAGCTGAATGAACTATAATACATTGTGATCATGATTAAAAAAAAGCTGCTATGAAGGGTTATGTTTGAAAATGTTCCATAATACATTTATTTATGTACATATTTAGAAAATACCAAGACATTCTATGTGCAGGCAGCTTTAGCTGATGACAAAATTATGTAAGAATTTCACTGTAATAAGAGTTAGTATTCTAAATAATGAGAAAATGGCATATAAAAATGTGTAGATTCACATAATTCTCTTGAATTGATAAGACATGGTTTACATAATTAGTTCACTGCTAGTGTGTTCAAAATTGTAGTTAATAACAAGAAACAAAAACAACTATTTTTCTTGTCAATTTTACCTTTTATCTCTATGTAGTGATCACTGTCTCCATACATCTGTGCATAGCCTAGACTTGTGAAATGTAAATGTTTTTTGTTTTAAGCTCAGTGATAACATTATTTTATTTTCTAACCAAATAAAAATGAATTGCAGAAGGGGATTAGTAGCTTCTATAATACACATAAACATATAGATTAAATTTTGGTTAGACGTGTAGATAATCAGTTTATTCAGAAATCAAACGTTGGAATACTAATCAGAAAATGAGAATGCTTGTAAAATAATTATTCAAGAAACTATTTGACAGGAAAAAAGTGATAGTTAGCCAGGACGAATAAAGCCAGGATGAAATAGAACATTTTTCTAATATAAAATTATCTTATATTTAAATTCTCCACTACTACTCAAGGTTTTTACTAGCATACCCACAGTCACTTTATGACTGATACAACATCATTCCACCCACCAAGGCAGTTTCAAAGCTAGTGAATGAAACATTGACTAGCCCTAGTTTCCCAGTCAGTTTGTTCCTAGCTGTAGCCAGTATACCTTGTAATTTTTAGCCCATGTACACATGTCATGTGTAATGCCTTGCTCAGTTGTTCTAATCATAGATGTTGCTACAATTCTACCAGGTACTTGTAAAATCCATTTTTTAAAAATCCAATTAGATTTACCCCCAATATATGCATAGACCTCACACGCAGGAAGCAATTAAAAGCATGCAGTTATCTTTTCAAGAAATTGCAATTGCCTTTTGAACTACAAATTCACTGAATTTTTTTGTTAGGAAAATGTATATATGTTGAAAATGTACATATGTTTAAGTTATTTTGAAACTAAACATCATTCACATTGTGACATAAACTTGAAGAAAAAAATCCACAAAATTCACTTTTCAGAATCTGTATATATATACAAGTAACACATTATGACACAATTCTTGGGGTCCAAAAAATAACATTTTGATATAAGTGGGATTGCATTAAAAATCATTTAGAAAAACTTTCCCATAGAAAATGCACATTGAAATTTCAATGGCATCACTTTTAGCTAAGCTCATGTTCATATAATCTGCTATGGATATTAATAACTGACTTTTCCGAGAGCATGTATTTAGGATATAAAAAATAAAGGTCTCCTTAAATTAAAAAATGGGAGCCATGTGCTGCCATCATGTTATATGTGGAATCGGGTTGCAATCAATCACGTTATAATGGGTTTTATATGCAAAGTTAGAAATTCAAATGGCACTTGGAATTTCCAAGATTTCAAAGGCAGGTGATTTATCTGTTTATTCATAATTACAAAATATGTAAATCAAAAATATGTCATTTATCTATTTATTCTTAGTTCAAAAGAACTTTTGAGTACGTAAATCCGAAGGCAAGTCATTTATTCATTTGTAATTCTGAAGCACAGTTGAGTATTAAAATCAGAAGACGAGTCATTTATCTGTTTATGTTTGTAGTTCCAAAGCACATTTGCGTTTGTGAATCAGAAGACAAGTTATTTATCTGTTTGTAGCTAGCTCCAAAGCACAGTTGAGTACATAAATTAGAAGACAAGTCATTTATCTGTTTATTCGTTTGTAGTTCCAAAGAAAGCATAGTTGAGTAAGTAAATTGGAGGGTAAATCATTCATCTGTTTGTAATTCCAAAGCACTTTTGAGTATGTAAATCAGAAAAGACATTTGTTTATTTGTAGTTACAAAGCACATTTAATAAGTAAATCTGAAGACGAGTCATATTTTTATTTGTAGTTCCAAAAGCAGATTTGAGTAAGTAAATCAGAAAACAAGTCATTTATCTGTTTGTAAAGCACTTTTGATTATGCAAATCAGAAGACAAGTCATTCATCTTTTTATTCAAAGTTCCAAAGCAGATTTAAAAAGTAAATTGGAAGGAAAGTCATTTATGTTTATTTGTAGTTACAACACAAATTTGATTGTGTAAATTGTAAGGCACGTCATTTATGTGTTTATTTGTAGTTCCAAAGCAGACTTGAGTAAGTAAATCAGATAATTATTGACTCTTTCTCTTTCATTTTCAAAGGTGACATAACAATAGTATCAGTGAAAAATGAGGATGTTTGTTTTATTTAAAGATTGATTTTTATCATTGATGTCTTGATAAAATAATCTCAAGGCCAGTGCAGAATGTACAGCTGATATAGTCATGGCTGTAACAAACTTTTGACAATTTATACATTCACTTTTTGTTTACAAGACTACCCAACTTTTAAAGCAAGGTGACTTGAGAGCTCTTGCAAACTTTGGACACCATACTGGTTGAAAAGATCATTTCTTTCAGCTGCCAAGTGTTGAAACCATTTTTGATATTCTTCAGTGAGAACAAGATTTTCACATTAGATGTCACATTGGTACATTTTAATTTAGGACCAAGTGGACAACATAACAAGTCCTTTTGCAAAATCCCATGTTGGTATGACCAGCCATTTAGGGGGAGTGGTGAAAGCAAGATTGTTAGGGTCACATGTGGCAGTCATACTGGATGTTCAGTTCGAATCATTTTCATTTACAACCACCTAGACATCAGAAAAACTCGTTTGATGAAAACCCCATGTTAAAACGAATTTCCATTTTAGTGTAGAGATATGATTTTCATGATGGCCACCATGGTGGACACATTGGATATCAGATGAGCACCATTTTCTAGTTAACCAACTAGACATGATTTCTTTCATTAAAAACCCAGTATTGACATGGCAAGAACAATAATTTCAAGATGGCTGCTGTGGAGACCATATTGGACATAAAATCAGCACCATTTTCATTTAGAATTAGGTAGACATAAGAAATCTTTTGAAAACTTTTCAAGGTGGCTGTCATGATGTCCATACTAAATGTCAGGTTGGCACCATTTTTATTTGAGACTTAATACATACTATTTGAAGTGTTTAGTGATTCATTCAGGAAGAGTAGTGATACTGCAATTCTAAAGATGACCACTGTTCTTACCATATTACACATCTAATCAACACTATTTCATTTAGGATAAAAAAGACATTCTAAGAAGTCTTTTAGTAAAATCCAATGTAGCTAGAACTTTATTCAGATGGGATGTGATTGCCATGTTGAGGGATGTCCAAGCAGCAGGATTTCTATATAGGAACATGCAAACCAGGGTATGTGTCTGTAAGGATTCATGGCAATTGTCCAAGGAATCTGAGGCGTAGCAATAACAACCCTGTGTTAATGGACAAATGGAATGACAGACCATCCCATAAGCTTCTTTTGTCCGTGACCAGTAAAGCTAAAAACACACAATAAAGGTTGAAATGGTTCCATTGAATTCAGAATGGAAATCTTTTCATCCATCCACTGTTGTAAATAAGAAAAAACTAATTTGAAAGTACTTCATCAAATTTCTCACCTTTTAGAACTGGGCTAAAGGTATATTGGCATAAAACTTTCACATTCAGTTGCAAATACTCTGTTTTTATAAAATTCATGTGAAATTCAATTTTTAACAAGTGTTGCATTTAAATGTTCAAGTTAACAAGCCTTCCCTCTCTCTCTCTCTCTCTCACATACACAGTTTTGTGTAAATATTCGTTGTACATCTAGTTTTTTAAACATGTACAGTGGTATGAACATCAGTTAGTGAGACAACTTAGCAGAACATGGTGTATTATGATGTTTATCCTTGGACTAAAATAACAAAGTACATGTGTTGCACCATCTGTGAACATACTGACTTGATAATATATGGGCTAGTCAAGAAGTTGGGGTTTCTTTCAGTAGCTTTGTGGGCAGTTGTTGTTTTTGGGTTTGTGTTAAACGCAATTTTTTGGCATATGATTGGCTATATATGGTGGCCTGTATCACTGGTGGAGGAAGAAAGTAGGAAGACTCTGTTAAGAACCACCAACCCTTAAGAAGCTACTGTCAGCTGTATCACACATCCACATTGGACATGCCTGAGACTAAAACCCATGTGGACATAGGTTAGATGGTAGTGATTGGTAAAGGCAAGTGTTTTAGACCACTCAGCCACTTGGAGCCATTTTATGGGCAGAACAATTAGCAAGATAACTGAAGCATGAATAGTCTTTATTACCATTAGTGGAATGTTCAAGCCATTATTGCCAAGAGTCTATTGGTACCATACTAATACAAACAAGCTCATTGTAATCAACATTTCATATTTTACTGGTTTAGGCAAGGTTCTACATTTGGCTCACAACTAAATGTTTTTACCATGCCATGTATATGCTATTCCATCTGGAATCATGAAACTTGGTGAAGGTTTTCATATTGATGAGAACTTCTTCCTTGCAAAAGTAGGTCATTACGGCACATATTTTAAGCCCCTGGCCTAAGTTGTAGTTTGTGATGTTCATTGCTTAGGCACTGTTTATGCTATAATCCTGAAGCTGATGTATGTACCACAACTTTACAACTAAACAGTTTATGGTGATCTATATTTCATCTTGAACTCACCAGTGTTACCTGAATACGTTTAACTTATAGCAATGCAAGTTTGGTCAAGCTATATGCTTACTATCCCACCTAGATTCAGGACACTTGGTGAGAAGTCTAAAACTACATTTGCTCTCTTGTTGCCAAGAAGAAACATGGTTTCTAGGGAAACCACCATAACAATAAAACATTCATACCAAAATTAATCAAAATTGGCTCAACCATTAAAACATACATGGTACCCAGGATGGGCAGTTTTTAAAAAAATATATGGCACAGTACCTTAATTCACCGGGTTCATATTAAAATGAGAAAATTCTAAATTGCATCTATGGGTGAGTATCCCACTTTAAAAGCACCTTCTTTGGGTCCCATGTATGTTTTAATGAAGCAACCCTTAAGTTTGAAATAAGTTTTTCCAGTTTGTTCTTATGGAAGCCATATCAGTGCTGGAGTTACCCCTGGCACAATTTTTACTAAACTTGTTCTGAAAAAACATCTCAACATAGTTTTGATAAAAATTTGCTTGACTATTATGAAAATAGGTTTTCTATGCTGGTTACCAGGGAACTACCTTTGATACAAATGTGTCATGACCAAGATTAATTGGTCCAATGGTTTTGGAAAATTAGTTAAAAATAGTAATGTTCATTGACATGCAGAATGCAGGACCATACCACAAGTTTACCTGGCCAGGTGAACTAAAACCAAATATGGATTTTTTGTTTACAAATATCTTTATTTAGAAAAAGTGAAAAATCCAATGATGATGACATTCCTTATCTTCACTTTCACCTCAATGATCAACATAAATTACATAAAACATACTTTCATACAACACTTAGTATTCTAAAATAACCAAAAATGAATAATTCTACATATTAATATTACATGGAACCTAACAAAAATGGATCAGGAAAATTTACTTTATGGTAGTGGGATTGTACATGATGCCAAGCACCTGCCTTTTTAAATACTATTTCAGTAAAATCATGAATTCTGTTCACCTGTAGCAATCCAGGTAAAATGCCCAGATGAAGAAGATTTTAGTTTCAAGAGGTTGTTGAACATTCAATTAAATTCACTTAAAATTTGAAATGTTCACCAGAGATTCCTAAAAATAATAAAACTGTGAAATTTTATGGTATGAGAATCTTGGGAGAAAAAAAAATGTTAGTACTTTGTTAACTTGAACAAGCAGAGCCATACCCACAGACCTTTGAGAACTAATATTTCAGTTTTGAAGGAATTTATGTTCAAATAATACATGTATGTAGAATGATCAATTAAATAATGATAAATACAACAAACAGAAAGTAAAATCGTGAAATCTTTGAGATTGGCCATGACTAGCTGTACACACTACCCTGCAAATTTATTGTGGTGAAGACTCGTTTAATATTACTATAAAAACTGTTCACAAGTAACTTTGAACAATAAGTAAAAATACTCAAATTAACCTAAGAAAAATACAATATGTCTTTCATGTGTGATATAATTAAAACCACATTATCCCTCCTAATCTATCCTATCCCTTCCCCTAAACCTAAATAGTTTTTATTTTTAACAAGTGTACAACTTTGTGTATGTCAGAATCAGAGAAAAATAAACAAAATGGTGTGCATTTATTTATATCACTATATGAAGACCAACAATTAGACAGGAAGCACCAGCAACTTGGTTGGTAGAGAGAGAAGCAGGCTTGTAATCCAAGGGTTGTGGGTTCGATTCCCACCCAGACCACTGTCCATGGGAAAACACTTGGCTCCTATATCAGTGAAATACCAATGAATCAAACATTTAACAAAATCTTTACAAATGATTATAACATGCATGATGGGAAATTAATTATATACAGTTATCATTTAAAAATGATGCATATTTTGATTAGAAGGATTGGATCCTTACAAATGATCTACTTGGAGAAATCTGTATTTTTTTAAAAAAAAATGTAAATTGCAGCATACAACTGTATGAGGACAAAAATTACAAATTATTAATGAAAGAAGGCATAAATTGAAATTATTGTACAATTTTAAAAAAATTTTTGCTGTGTATAAATGAACTAATTACTTCTATAGCAATGAATTACATAAATATTGGTAAATATTTAATGCTGACACTTAAATTTCAACGTACTCTGAGATTGCACTATAAAAGTGACGTGTGCTCAAAATACATGTTGCCAAAACTGCAACAGCATGAATACAGTACACCTGGTATATGGATACATGAGGAGTCTATTTTGTTAATGTCACTGATCATGTGTAATTGAAATTTTACATTAGAATAACAACATTTTAGAGTTAAAAGATCTGTTCATTTATCTAAATGTTTTAAACAACCAATTCTGATGAACATAAAAGTGTCCAATTACACAAATTTTTTTATTAACGGCATCCAAGCACAGAACAAAATGACAAATGTTCCACGTGCAATACCAGTGTTAGACACATGATCAAATCATATAAAAACAATTTATATACATATGCAGAACATTTGATATATTATCTGCAAACTTTGACAAATCTGGAACCATGCTAAATGAACTGGTAGAGTATCTGACTTGTAATCCAAGGGTATTGTGTTTGATACCTGCCCGGGTCAGCTGCCACCATGTCCTTAGGAAGGTTTAGTTTTGTGGGTTTAATGATTTTTTCAGCACATGATAGGACAAAAGTCAGAACCATTATTTTTGGTGGAGGAAGAACATTGGCAAAGCCCCTGGAAGAGCCACTAACCCACTGGAAATTACTGGCAAGCTTTCTCAGATATCCATTTAGCGAATCTGTGACTAAAACCCATAGTGAAATGTAAGTGTTCTGTAGGACTCTCGGTACTAATTCAGTTCCCATAGTAAACCTAT
>QKMX01284588.1:4983-15560 GCA_003401595.1 Venustaconcha ellipsiformis | reverse complement strand
CAGAGCTCAGAAGTAGGCTACCACCTCCTGCTCCATAAACGAGGCTCCAGGGTTTAATGAGTTAATGGTTTATTTTATCATATGACTACAGCGTTTTGGGGGTTAATATGCTCGTGCTGTATTGTTAATTTTTCTATTTAACTTATATAAGAACACCTCATTATGCCACAAAATGATGTTATATAGTAGAACCTGTCTTGAAAGACCACCTCTTTTCCCAAAATATTATGGTCTCTCAAAACAGTTTTTTTTAACATAGCAGTGGTCTTTCAAGACAAGTTTTACTGTATAAGGTAATGGTGCTTACTGATGATTTCAAATGCATTTCAGTCATTTTGCTACAGTATTACGTGAATATTTTTCATCATGTGATCAAAAGAATCTTACATTTATGCTCATTCCAAATGAAGTTTATGAAACCTCTTGAAAAATCTAAATCCTTTAATAACCAATGCTTTCAATAGATATAAATATTCATTAAGTTTCCAAAATTTCATTTGAAATGAACACTGATATAAGATCATCTAGATAAGGTTGTATTGTTTTGTTGTTTTTTTTATTTTCAGATGCTTGGCTGGAAGCTGACTCACATTGGAATGAATCCTTCAGCAGAAGCCTACCTTCTCTTGCACAGATTTGGCTCGGTTAGTACGCATCATACCTCAATGCAGGCAGTTTCTTTTCCTTTAGTATTATAGTCATTCCTACCTCTGAATGGGCAGCATAAAGATTGTTTAAACAATCCCATATAAATCTGACCTCTGGCACCATGTTGATCTACACATTAACGATATGAAACTTGATTTGGAATTACTGCCCTGATGGCCATAATAGAAATAAGATTTAAAATGTTTGGTTTGGTTGGTTTAATGCTTTGTTTCAGCTCATGGTTGGCCATACAAGACAGCCAGTGTATTTGGTGGAAGAACTCAGGAAACCCCTGGGAATAGCCACCACCTCATGAGAATTACTTGTAAAAAGCTTTCTCACATATCCAGTTTCCGACTCAAGACTTGAACCTACAAAGACAAATAAAATAATTTTAAAACCAATTAATGATCCCAATTTTATACACAGTTTGGTTTTAATTGTCCACGCAGTTTAGACTTTCTTCTATGAGATCAAATGGATTCATATCAAAAATTTAACTGCCATGTTCTGACTAGCTGATCAAAAAGTTGTTTTAAAATGCCTTCCAGTGCAGTTGTGTCAGATCCTTACATGTCTTCACTAATCAAAAGTCATTAATCAACTTCATTCTACTTTTCATCATTCCATTTAATTCTACATTTTATCAACCCACTTCCGTCCATAATTCATCAATCTACCTAATTCCACATTTCATCAATCCACTTCATTCCACCTTTCATCAATCCATCTCATTCCACATTTCATCAATCCACTTCATTCCACATTTCATCAATCCATATCTTTCCACATTTCATCAATCCACTTTATTCCAAATTTCATTAATTCATCTCATTCCACATATCAATCCACTTCATTCCACATATCATTAATATTTCATCAATCCACCTCATTCCCATTTCATTAATATTTCATCAATTCACCTCATTCCACATTTCATCAATCCAGTTCATTCCACATTTCATCAATTTGCTTCATTCCACATCTTTGTTTGGTATATGTAGCTAATGAAAACTGTTTCTAGGGCACTGTTGTGGATGAAAGAGTTGTTGCCCAAAGCAAGCAGTAGCATTTGAGCAATCAAAGAGCTTGCTACCTGTCCTGGTAAGTATTTAATATGATGACTTTGTAGATATCACCTTGCCTTGGTTTGAATGAAGAATTTGGGTATGAAAGGTTAAACCAGAGAAACTGCTTATGGAAACCACTGCTAATATCCCAGACTACTTTTCTAAGTAAATGAAAGCAGTCTTATCAAATCAGTTTCTTTCAGCTGTACAATCAGACAGCAGAGCAGTAAACATTGTTTTGGCCTGTTGTATTTTCCAAGGGTCAGTGAGGAATAAATTGGATCAATGCCCATGGCTAGCAGATATGATCCTTATAGTGTAGGATGACATAACATTTTAATTAGGTTGATGTGACCTTTTCAGACATTCATGTTCAGTGGGTTTTTTCTTGTCAAATTTCAGTCTTACAGTGCTCACTCAGAGGTTCTTTTTGATTAGTTGATGTTTCTTTAATTCCTTTTATTTATTTAGCCAGTTTTCATTTTCAAGGTTTTTATTTGATGAGAATCCAGATAAGAGGAAATCATTTTATAAATATTGATGAATAAATTTTGCATAATTTCATATTTGTATATTGCATTACAAGACCTTCAGTAGACCATATACTTATTGAATCTAATGGATTATACCACAGGTGTTTCTCAATTGAATTTTAAAAATCATTTACAAGGACACTTTGTCTTATAACGAGCTTTATTTATATTGACACTAAGGGAAACCAAAGATTTGTAAATCATTATTAAAAAGATATGATGGTTGTTTTGCTTTCAGTAACTTTTCAATATTAAGTATTCTAATCCAGTATCATAGTTCTTCGTGTCAAAAACTAAAACAAGCATTGTCTTTTTTATCCACATTCTTGCAGGTATACGAGAATGAAGGATTATTGTTGATAGGGTTCAATATTTCAGTAAGATGTGGGTGAAAAACATGTCACTCTCATGTGGGTTTGAACCCACCAATGCATTGTTAAGAGGTATTTTATTAAGGCAAAGGTCTAACTCCACTATTTGCATTCACACCTCACTGGGTGAAAATTATGTATTCGTTATATGGCTTTTGGTGCATTTTATAACATGTATTTTAAAATATAGCAGTAAGAACAAAATTAGAATGTAATTATTGCAAAATAGAAAATTGAAATTAAACTTAACATGTGAGATAACAACTATGCTATCCTGAGGTGCAAAAAAGAAATATTTTAAAATGAGTATTTTTATAATAGAAAACATATCTACTCAAGTACTTAATTTTTTTATGGTACATCCAAGTTAAGATGATATTCTCTTATTCCCAGAGGTGACAGTGCATGACAGGTTGGACTGTAATTCAGTAGGTTAAAACTCACTATTTTATCAGTATGGCCTAATGAAAAGGTCTTATTCAATAATAATACTAATAATACTTGGAACTAGGTATGTGAAAATTTATTATTCTATAAATTACAAAACTCTGGCTTGAAAATCCAGTCTTAGAAATCTTAAATGGAGCATATTTTTATAAAAGAAATCTTGCATGCAAGCCAAACACGCAATGATGCCATTACTAAAAGGTCAATGATTATGCCTGAAATATGAGAAAAGTTACAAAATATCAACATTTTTTACTGGTAGCTTGTTTCGCTTTAAAGTTAAAAATTAATTTCACCTTAGCTTTAGATACCATGAGGATATACCTAAAAGTTGTTGTAGCAATGTTAAAAATTACACTGGTTATATTTGCCATCTTTTATATCACTCAGATTGATTGGTGGTTTATGGAAGAAATGTTAAAGGTCAAATCTACAAGTATTACTCCATGCCAAATAATCAAAGTTCTGTCTCTTGTAAGAACTGTACATCCATCAGATTTGTTTGGGAATCATAGATCAATAGTGTGAATGAGACAGAAATGAAAATCAGTGTGATTCAGCTACAGTATGTAATCTTGCCTGTCTTAACCTAACCACAGCAAACCACTAAGGTGCACAATAAAGCAATACATACAAGTTGGAAAGCTGTGTTAAGAGATTTCTTCATATTATAATTCAGTACACCCATGTCCAGTTTGGAAGAAATATTTTTCATTGTGTTCTCATTCACAATCAATACCTTGTGTCATTTATAAGTACCAAATAAGTGTCTAATTTGTGATTCCCCCACCCCAGTGGGACAATCCTAAAGATTTTTGTGCAATGTTTATTAATTACCATTATTTGCAGGTGCACAAGTTACCATAGTTAAAGGTATTGTAATTTACTTAGGTAGCTACAATTTGCTAATTTAAAAAAAATTAAAGAATTAAATGCCGTCTGTATGAACAAAGTTCTGTCTGTATGACAAATTAAACAGACAGTGAAAATAAATTATTTCTTTTGATTGATAATCTGTGAAAAAGAAGAGACATTTTATCACCTGAAATAAAAAAATGAATTGAGTGGAAAATTGTATATAGGTAAGACATTATAGTCTGTTATAGTCTGTTTTATTGAAGGACATTATATTCTCTTATAGTCATTAATTGAAGGTGAAGTATAGTATGAAGTATAGTATGATTGATTTAACAGGATTTATAATCAGTCTTATTGAAGGGACATTATAGTCTTCCTGACTTAAGGGGCATTTATAGTCTGTTGGAGTATGTTTCATTCAGTGGACATTATAGTTTGATTAAAGGGCCATCATAAGGGACATTGTAATACCTTATGGTCTCTTTGATTGAAAAGATTGGATCATCAGGAACTATTGTTGAATAAATACTCTGATCTGTGGTATAATTCAGATATTAAAAATTTATATTGTTCAGAACATATATCTTTTGCTTGTAAAATATAACTTTACTGTAAGATTATTTTTTCCAATTATTGGTCAAATTCTGAGGGTTTTGTCATTAGAAACGAGGATACCACTAAAATTTTGTATATTTTTATTTATTTATTTATTTGTTTATTTGTTGTTAGAGCTTAAGAGTTTTTATAATCTTAGTTATCAGTTTTATGCATGTACTTTATTTATTAATGAAATATGAGATAAAATTATCAGCTCTCGTGCATGTCTTGATATTAATTTGTTTGATATTAATATAATGGTCAGTTTGTGACTAAAGCTTTGCTATCATTTAATAACATTTTAATGTTCAAGAAACAGATGAACAGTGTGGAAGACATTTTGGAATTTTACATAAGAAATCAAAACACGACCTGGTAATCACAAAAATAATCTTCTGTATGAACAGCATTGCATTTTCATTCAGTTAAGATCTGGTTATAGTATGTATGGTCTGATAAAAGTTCATGTTCTGTAATATTTGACCTTCTAATTCACTAATCAAATTATAGGTCTTGTATTTCAAAAAACGAAAGATGTTATTTTGAATGCTATTAATAATACATGGACCAGGAATTCTGAAGGTCATCAAAACTTAAACTTTTATCAGTGTTGTATATTGACTATGTTGGAAATTTCAATTTTAATTAGATCACATTAAATACAATTTTTTTTAAATGCATTAATGATGAGAGGTCAAGTTCTTCATGCTGTAATTCTCATTCTTGATTGCAAGATCATATAGTGAATATAAGTGAAATGCATAGGATTGGCGCAATGCTTTCCCAAAAGTCTCATTCCTAGAAATTATCACACATCCATTCTAGGTTAGTAAATAAAAAGAGTTGAAGATCTATCCCAATGTAAGTGTCATTACATAGAAACCTATGGAAACAATACTTGATTACCAATTATTCATTACAAAAACTTGCTTAATTAGTTTAAAATCCTCATCAAATTTACACAAGTAGAAGATCACAGATTCAGCTTATCAAATACACTAATGAAAACTGAAATGTATGTTGGTAAGTAAATTTTTTTTAACACAGCATAGAAGGTCACATATACTTTTTGTTAACTTGACCATTTTATTTTACAGGACTAATTTATTTATTAAAATTGCACAGTAATATTTATTTAATAAGAGGTAGAAGTCATTACTTTCTCATTTTATGACTTGCTCAAGTTTCAGAGCACTATCATATTATTAGATAACTCCTAACGTTGTGTTGATGACATCATAATATAGCAATCACTTCATTTTAAGCTGTTTACTAAGCAATTCAAGAATGAAATCAAGAGTAAGATGGGTAATCCTTGTGTGACAGTATAAATATAAAGAGAGGAAATTGTAACAAAGCATCATTAGTTATTGCCAAAGAGTTTTCAAATGAATGACAATGCTCGCAGACAGTTTTTGCCATTTTTTTAAATTCAAAATTTCCCATTTGCTATTAGTATCATTTGTTAACAAATTTCACCTCTCTGTCAGTGATTAGGGGATAAAAGCAAGAAACTTGTTATTTGACTAAGTGAATTTTCTGCACAGATTGTCAGAAATCAATTTTCTATTTGCATTAAAGGCTACATGATATCTGGTACACTGGAACATGTCATCAGATTGTATCAGTATCAGATTGAAATTAAGTGTTAATGTATATTGCTTTTGTTAATTTTATGTCCAACTGAGAGGAAAGTAACACTTTAGTAAATGTTTCTAGGAACCATAATTATTGTAACTGTCAGCTCTTAGCAGATTTTGCATTAGCACTTGGTTTTGTAGGATGCAAATATCTGGGAATGAAAACTTTATCAGCTGTGTATGTTATATGAATGCTTACATATTCTTATATGATGATGATGTTGATGCATTAAAACTGTTACATATGTAAATTATAGCCAACATGTATATATAATGTTTGAAGTTTGGTATGCTTAACTAAATATTTAAATATCTTAAGAATCTTCAGGCATGAGCTTGTCTTCTCCATCTCAGTTTTGAAGTCATAAGCTAAAGTAAAGATCTATTTCCATTATTTGGTCTCACCTGCAAAGCATGGGCCTTATTGTTGTTAATAGATCAGGTCATAAAGTCAAATCAGCTTATATGATGATCCTCTGTGCATCATTCATCGTTTGTTGTGAATCATGTGTCATGCATCGGTCCGATAACAATTGCTTCTTACAACACTGGAGTCCATATTTCTGATCCAATTTGATTCAGAATTGGATAAAGGCTTATCACACGAGTAAAATCTTGAACAAGTTCAGTGACGTGCAAAATCCATTCTTATTAATGAGGTGAGCTTGCATCTGTTTTGTTAAGCTTCTTACCACTCTAGAGGCCATATTTCTGATCCTATTTCAGAATATTTATTTAATTCATGATGATCTTGCATGACTGTGAAAATCAGTGAGATCAGTGTATAGTAACAAGATGATTATACATATGACTGGCTATGCATGTAACCATTATCAAGACTGTATTTCTGATCTGGTATTGCTTAGACTTGGAATATATACTTATATCATTAAAATCTCAATCGAGTTAGATATTGAGCAAGTACCTCACATGCTAAGGACGGATAGGTATCCAGCCGTACCACCCGTACCTGGTCAGGTTTTGCACTACCTGGGAAATACCTGGCCTGGCCAGGTTTTAAGATAAAAATTGGTCTTGCTGGATCTGGTTCCCCACCCCTGTTTTATGACTGTCAGTAATAAATTTAAAAAGACATTGTTTTATATTTGACAAAAATGGGGCTGAGAGAGGGGGCTGTGGAAAACAGAAAAAGATAGTGGAGAAACCCAACCCAATAGTAACTAACCCTATGGATTACCCAGCAAAATTGTTCTACCTGTCCTAGCGCATATTAATTACATGTTCTTGCATCTGATTGGTGGAGCTTATTACCCTTCTGTTTGATGTATTTCTAATCTGATTTTTATCAAACTTGAAATCCGTGCTATATTATTAAGATTGTGGATGATTTTATTAATGAGCGAGATGCACACATATTAATTAGGTGATCTTGCAGCTGATTGGCTGATCATGTTACCCTTCTTAAAACCATATTTCTGATCTGATTTTTATCAAATTTGCAATAGGGGCTTATATTTTCTCAGTCATAGGTTCAGTAATGAGCAAAATCAATGCATAGCAGATAAGGTAATCATCTTGCATCAGATTTGCTGAGCTTGTGTCCACACTGGAGGTAATATTTCTCATCCCATTGTGATCAGAATTGGAAAATATTTTTTATCATCAAGATTTTGGACATTTTTAAAAATGAGCAAGATCCATGAATATTTTTGAGGTGGTGTTTTATCTAATTAGCTGAGCATATTACTACTCTGGAAGCCACAATTTTGATCCAGTGTTTGATGGAATTAGGCCTGATATCAAAGAGAACAGGATTCATGCATATTAATAAAGGTGATCTTGCATCTGATTGGCTGAGTGTATTTCTGCTCTTGAAGTCATCATTTTGATCTGATTTTCATTAAGCTTCAAACACAGGCTATGTTAATGAAATACCTTGCATATGGTTGGCTGAGTTTGCTGCCTCTCTAGATCCAGAGACTGTATTTCACTTTCAGTTTGTATAAAATTTGCTTAATGGGGATATATCATCAAGAAAATGGCTGATTATGAGCAGGAGACTGCATATTAATTACGCCATTATCTTTATTATAACAAATTAAGGCCTGTGTGGTTTTAAAGTCAGATACAGTAAATACTTCAGGCTAATAGAAATTACTCCTGTGTACTCTTCATAACAGAGGTTGAAATATTTGACTTAGTTCAAACTTAAGTTGATGAATTTAGATTAATTAAGCAAGTCTTGGAGAAGCATAATTGATTAGATACTTTGGATGGTGCCTGTGATGACGTTGATATCATTTTTATGTTGTATAGAACATGCCAATGGTGAGTTAAGTAATGGTAGAATGCAAATCTTATGCAACTACATGCAGATTTCAATTTATAATAATTACACTGACTGGCCATGAATGCAAATGATTCCTTTATCTCATCTTTATAATTAAGTGGCAGCTATGTAGATGGATGTCTTACCAGAAGGTTAATACCATGGTAACCAGAATATTATTGTATAAGCAAATTTTTACCAGTTACTATTGATCTGTTTGGGAAATAAAATAAATTGTGCACAAGATATAAAAGGCATTACAAGGTCTGTTCTGAGAAATTGTTAATTGTTGAAGTCTGCTGTAGCCATCAGGTAATGTTATTTGTTTGTATGCATGCAGCTATATTGTGCATTATTATAAGACAGTACTAGCATAATTATTTTCATGTATGCCATTCTAGATTATTTCCTGTACTTGTACATCCATTCTTCTTTATTTTCATTAAAATATTACTCAGTTCAGAATCATTTACTTTTTAATATTTAAATACGTTTGCACTGAAATTTACTTTTGTTCTTTTTCAAATTATGGCATCTATTTGCTCTAAGGAAATTTAGGTACAAGTTAATAATTTTCGCACAATTGTATTTTCAAAATCATATGTCAATCTTATCTCAGTAACACTTTTCAAGGGCCTTAGGAATAGTATAAATCTTGACATTTTACTCAACAGCATTTGACAAAGGCCTTGGGAACAGTCCTGATCTACATTTTACTCAACAGCATTTGTCAGAGGCCATGGCAACAGCCCCAATCTTTACAGTTTGCTTGACATTTTACAAAGACCATGGGAACCGCCCAAATCATTACATTTTACTCAACATGTTAACTAACAAATGTAATCATATACATTCATATACATTCTATAATACATATACAACAATTTAAACAAATGCTCGATCATTATATACAGTAATTCTAATGTACCCCATAGCAGTTGGTTACTTGAACAGAAATTATCTTCATTAATTTTTTTTATATGTAAATATTTTATAAAGTTAAATGATGGATTGTTTTACCATTAGTCCAAGACTTTAGTTTGCACTTGTGTATTTTTGATACCTTCATAGAAAAGCAGTGGTGTACTACTGCATGTAATTGATACAGTATTAAAAGGAAGTAGATTGGTTCCTTACAGTAAAGTGCATCAGTATATAACAGTCATTTATGTAACATTCAGGGCTCATGCTACAAGGTGAAATGAGCTTAAGTTGCTTAAAAAATGTACACTTTTTCTTCTTCTGTTACGAAAGCAAAAACAACTTTGACCTGTGATTTTTTTTACTGGTACATTGAAGGACCATCCATTTTGCGATGCTCCCCACCTTAACCGGGTTTTAACTAGTGTTATGTTATAAGGCCTAGCTAAAGGCAAAATGTAGGCATCAAGCAATCAAATAGCTGGTGTTGATATCAAGTGCACCAACAAACTCTTGTTGGTTCAAAGGCATGTGTTTTGTTAGCTGATTGATCATTAATTTTTTCCTGAGAAGTTAGCAACTATTACTGCCCGAATTTATCCAAGTTATTCTTTGATGATAAAAACATACAAACTTATGTTTTGAAACTTAAAATTTGTGTTTAAGAAATAAAATCAGTAACATGAATATTTTAACTGCCGCATGTACATATTTTCTTCATTAAAATCAGCTTGGAACTGTGAATGAAACTGAAATGGGGAAATTATGGTGGACATAGCTGTGTATGGGAAGTACCACTTTATTAGATTTTCTCATTTCATAAACCATTGGGCACATATATTCAGGATAATATTAAACTCATAGAAAGCAATGTCTAATTATTACTTTTTTTGAAGATTTAGCTTTAAAATGCAATTATGTAGATCAGAAACMTATGGGACATTGCTGTGTTGTGGAATTTGAGAGATGCTGTAAAGTCAGGGTTGTATTCTAAGTTCACTCATTTTTCTGAAAATATGAAGAAAGAAGAAAGCAGAGCAAATACTATTTGACCAGTGTCTAATATTACACCAAGTATATAGACAAATTATACCACTCTTCTGGCCTAGTGGTTAGAACATCTGCCTCGGATGTGAGAGGTCATGGGTTTAAACCCTGGCCAAGTCATGCTAAAGACTTATAAAAATGGTACAAGCAGCTGC
>QKMX01284493.1:0-12608 GCA_003401595.1 Venustaconcha ellipsiformis | reverse complement strand
AAGCTTGCCAGTAGCATCTCGTGGGTTGGTGGTTCTTCACATGGTTTTCCAGAGTTCTTCCTCCACCAATTCTACTGGCTGCCATGTATAACCTATCTTGTATTGAAAAGTGGCATTAAACTCAACAACAAAAACAAAACCTCACTAATGCTATCCCCCTCCTTTACAAAAGGAGTAAGAGAAAATAGTCAGTAAATGACAACAAGAGTTCGATGACAGAGTGTTCTGATGTGGTCTTAAATAGTCTAAGTTCATAAAGATGATAAAGTCACTCAAATCTGGATAAAATTTTAAACATAATGCATACAACCTGTAGAAGAATGATTATCCAACACCATCAATCCAAATTTAAAGTTGCATGGTCCAATTGTAATACTAAGATGGCTTGGATTGTTGGAAGTAAGAGGTACATGGTAAAAAGTACAGCAGTGAAGCTTAAAAACTGTCAACACCCAGTGGTGACAAGAGGTAATGAGCAAGAGTTACTACCATCTGTCTATATAAGGGGATTTTCATCTTTTATTAGTGTTGGATTCCTGAGGTAGCAGGTTATATCCCTGATGTTAATGTGATTGGGGACTGTATTTCAAGGAGAACCAAGAAATCTGTTGATCTTGGTCCATTCATGTTTCATGAACAAATTTTAAACTTTTCTTCAAATTGCTGTTTGTAATATCAGCTTCAGAAGCCAGAATTTACAGAGTGTAAGGCACAGACTTTGAGTTACTGTGAAATGTTTGTCATTATGACACTATTACAAGTGTAGTTTATGCATGAATAATTAACTTGATCAGCTACTATAGATGAAATGTTTTATATTTTTAATTTATATAGCACGCTTGACAATTGTCCCTGACTGAGGGTTGAATTTGGGCCTACCCGAATATTGCATTGTTTGTAAATTATAAACAACTTTAGTTATATTTAAGGTCAAGGTCAGACATTATTTTTTTCACAATGTTTTGGAAGTAAACTTGTAACCCACATCCTGGTCATTTTATGTCTTAGGTTTTAAAATAAAGCTGAGATAAACAAAATTATTCATTCTTATTTAAGATTAGTCAGCTGTGGAACCATTTTGAGTTGTGTTCAATGATAATTTGTGAGGAATTATTTATTGAATTTATTACTGGTATTACAAAGTGCAATTGACCTTTGGTTTCAAACACTACTATTGAATTTGAAGATTCAAAGACATTCTGGCTTATATCATTGTGATACATCAAGATCATTTGTACATCAATTCGCTAAAGATTATTGGTACATGAGCACATTCAAGACTTGTAATTAATTTAGAATATTCTATACTTCTGAACTTGTGAAATAACATTTACAATTATTTCTGGTTTAATTCATCTTAAATTTTCATTTTGTATTCTAGGGAAATAAAGTGTTTGTTGCTTTTACTAAACTTGTTGGTTTTGTGTCATTTTGTTACATAACTTGCATGGTCTAAAGCCAGTAGAGCTAACAGCAAGAAAAGAAAATTTTAATTGATTTAAGATGGCATGAAAATACCCACAAAAATATAAATTCACAATATGGAGTGATAGAAAAAAGCAAAAAAGTCATAACAAAGATCCAAGACCTAAAAAGTGTAAATATCATACCTGGAAACTGAAATAAATGTGAACTCTGCATCTTTGGGGAAGGACCTGGGGAAGGGGAGGCAACAGAAGTGCTGGATATCATCAGGGCAGGGGAAGATGGGGTAGAGGAATTGCATGAAGAGGCTGAGCTGGAATCAGGACGATGCATCATGGGAACAGACATCACAGGCCGAATGAGTTCAGACTGGCTATTTTGTAAGCTCTGGTTTGGAGTAGTGGTGCGACGAGCCGTGTTTGGTGAACCTTCAAAGACAATAAAATATAAAATAATGAAGGAATGGAAAAGACAATTCTAAGCATAATCAGCATATGGATAATAATTTAATGTCAGTGTATGCAAAATACATCCACAATAAAATTTCAAATATTTAAAAAACATTTAATGGATTGCTGAATTAAAAATAGTTGAAAACTCTTACATAACAGCTCTCATGCACTTGAAGTTTATAATAATCAATATCAATGAATATGTGTTAATGATTAAAGAGTCCATCTTTGAGGTTAAACCTCATCCCGTTGAGCATTTCCTCCCACTGAAAGAGTAAGCTTCTGTACTTTTTTCCAATTACTTTAAATCAAAAATTATATGCAAGCCTGCTCCTATATCCAACAGGCTTTGGAAAGAATAAAAATTGCTGTTCATCCTGCAAGTTGTGAGATATGAAGATAACATTGAATTTGTATAATTTGCATAGGAGAAATCTACTTGTCCATACCCACCTCCACACCACTCACTAGGACAAGTAGATTTTTCAAACCATCTGAATCGAACGATTTATTTCAAATTATAAAGGCTATTAAAATCTACTTCAATGAATGAACACTCACAAACAAAACTAAAGATAACTAAAGATAAACATTTAAATTACCTAACTTCAATAACTACTTTTCAGATATCACACACACACACACACACACACACAATGACAACACATTTGCTGGACCTATTTGCTTAAAACATACTCAAAATTTTGTCCCCATCATAATTAACTCTCAAAAATGATTTTGTAATGACCAGCTTGTTAAGCAACTTAGGTCCTATGCTGTTTTACAATGAAGCCATCAATGGCAATATTTAGCATGGAAATGTTGAGCAGATTACATGATGAAAAAGTTTTATGAAAGTAGGGCCTGCTCTTTTGTAGCCTTTGCTGAAAATATAAATTTTAAAACGAGTCAGAAAGTTAAAGGAAAGATGGTAAACAACAAACAAAATAACAATTTTAAAACAGCAATGATGATAGAGCAAAATTTAAATTGTTAGAAATTAGTGAGATAGCTCAGATCTTCAAGGATGGAAAACTGCCATGAATTCTATTTATCAATGATAAAAAAAGTATAAAAAAATCATGCCACATGTTAAGTTGAAAATTTTTCCATAAGAATATCCATGTATCATATCTATAAATATGAAAATGTCAAAAAATGATAAAAGAAATTAAAGTACAAATCCTCTTCATACAGTAAACTTCAAAACAGGGCAATTTCCATCACACCTGAATAGAAAATCTGAATTGTGATTGCATTTCGTTTGTTAATATACAAAACTGGGTTAAAATGCAGCTACAATCAGAACAAGCAAAACTAGCATTTGGCTAACAGTAGTGCATCTGTATTAATGAGAAATAAACATGCATTAGATTTTATCACTTGCAGATTTAAACAAGAGTATGATGAATGGCAGAACACATGAATGCCCCATGTTTAATAGTCTTCTAATAAGATAACTTAAATTTTTCTCCATTTTCTTCTTTGATTAAGTGACCATGACATTAGACCTTTCCATCACAAAATCAATAGGCATCCTCCTTATTCCATGTGCAAGCCATCAACAAAGATTAATCCATGTGCACAATGCAGAACTAATGCCATTATGCATAAACCATTTTGCTTTTTAATAACCCTGACCTTGATAATTGACCCCAAAATCAATAGACATCTTCCCTACCTCAAGTGAAAGCCATTCCCAGTTTAGTCCAGGTATGAAAGTTAAACAAATGTTACTGTGTTGAAACCATTTTCCTTCTTTCAGTCACACTGACTTTAACCTTAGTGTGACCCAAACTGTGGAATGCTTCTTTATTATGCCAAGTTTTAACCATCCACAAACTTTGATTCCATGTATTGTAAGACTACATACACCCCATATTATGAGAGAGGTTCAAGCTGTGCTAATGTAAGTATCAAAAACATTGTAATCTGAGCATAGAAAGTGTAATCATATATTACAAGTACTAATATTAGTACTCCTTCTTTGATGATGTTACAACATCATAGATAAAAGTCCACAAATTCTGCAATGAGTTTAGTCTGAGTTGTATTGTAACACTTTCATAATCTTCTTCACAAATTTGTGAAGAGGTGTTGATTTGTCCTTTCTCTGTTTGGACATGATTTGAAGTTTAAAAAGGCTTGTCTGATCTAAAAATTATCATCCACAAGTCAAACTGTAAAGGCCTGCTTCGCTTAGGATCTGGTGCCATTTTTGTAAATGTACAGACTGGTTTGAAAACTATCAATAAAATGAGCCTGCAAGACAAAGTTTTAAATTAAAGAAACCTGTTTGTTTTCTTGGAAATATTCTTATACAGTTGCTATAAATAGAAAATTGGTTAAGTACATATAGATCTATGATGGACAAAAAAGCTCTTACACTATTCATATGAAACAAATTTTTCTTAGCCTATTCTCAAAGTTTTATGATGAGTGGAATTGAAGAGATACTAATTTAAATGAGCACAATTTTTATTTGCTTTAATTTTATTTATTGATGTACCAGACAAGCATAATCCATACACAGGTGAAAGTAAGATGTTAATTAGGTGAAAAAGGCATGGTTACATCAAAAACATCATAGCTGGCATGTATGAGACAAATGTTATTGAGTGAAAACAATTCTCATCCTTCAGTGAGACTGACCATAACCTTTATCTAACCCCAAAATTGTTTTTTTTAATTCTTATTTCTGTCAAATTGATTACAACCTTCAAGTTTTTTATTCCAAAACTGATAGGGTTCTTCCTTACCTCAAGTACAAACCACTCTCAAAGTTTGACAACTGTAGACGGTGGACAATTCGAGTTGTTGTGTGAGAAAGGAATAATGTTAACATTCAGAAAGACATCATAATGTGGTCTCCGTTATGGCAAATGTATTAAAATACTATGACAAGAGAACTGTGAATGGAGCATTGTAGTTATGTACGAGTGGGGTCTATGAAGGAGACAAAATATTTATTTCTCCAGTTAAAAAGTGACACATCTCTTTACAAAGATGTGGTTTGACAAATTTTTCACTTGTTTTTATCTTTGAAAAAAATTAGCTAAATGTGAAGATATTGATGAGAAATAATGGTACCAAATTTGCCAGACTGCTTTTTGATCTATACTGCAGTTCCCACTCGTGCATAACATCAAGTCTCTACTGACAATTTTCCACTCATGGCATTGTGCAGTGCATGAGAGATACTGGTGGGCTTGATTTTGAAAACAAAAAAAAAACTGCTATTAGTGATAGATTTACTGCAAAAGGCTTAATGTGCAAAAATGAACTCCACAGGGACTTAAATGGAGGATTTTTTGTTATAAAATCAAAGTTTGGTGATGATGGGTATGGAAGGGCCATAACTCTTCTAAATCATGATGCAGAATGCTTCAAATCCCACTCTTTCAAGGTCTCCTCAATCCAACCAACATCCCATATAAAGATATGAAGCTGAGCATAAAGGACTATAACTCTCTCCAAAATGGACTAGATGAAATAAAACCCCACAAAAGGCATATCAAGGTCTATGAAACATTGTTGACATCCAACTGTATCAGAATAGGTTGTTTGGAGTTCAAGCCATACTGACTGATGGCAATAACCCTTGCAAAGATGTAAGTTGATCTACTTGGGCTATGACTCTGTTAAATATGCAGCAAATGAGACAAACCCCACAACTGGCAGATTAAAGTCAAAGAGACAGTTTTCTTAACAATTTCCATCATAATATGCCCAACAGTTCTTAACTATTCTGACTCTTAAGTTTCCATGTGAAAACAAGAATTTTCTAAGTCCATAACATGTCCAAAATGGAATAGACAAGACTAAACCCATAAAAGGCACATGCAAATCTACAAAACAATGACTGTTCATAGCAAAACAACTACAATATGTTGAATGGTTCATGAGCTATGCTGATTGCAAGCAACATGTCATATGAATATCTTAAGTTAACTGCCATGGGGAATAAAGCCATCCAAAATGAAGACAACACAAAATGCATAAATGACACTTTTTTCCTCTATAAGACAATGTCAATGTACACACCAATTTACATCACACAATATTGAATAGTTTGTGAGCTATTCTGGTTAAAGGGATCTGCTATAGTGGAGATTTAAAACTGACAGAAAAAAGGGCCACAACTACTTTAACATGGATATCCATATGTAACATGTAATTCATCTACAACCGACCTCCAATTATGTGTAAGTGTTGCAGAGCTTTGATGAAAACTAGAAGCATGAATGGATAGATGGATGGGCAAACAGATAAAAAATGTAATTTTTATATTAAAATTTAATTCTGGATATCAATTACATTAACATAAAGAATTAACTTTTGCTACCTCTTGCATTGCAAAGCTAATGTGGTTACAAAATGCATGAATGGACAGATGGATTGATGGACAGACAAAAGGAAATTATTATATAGTTTGTCTGAGAATACAAAAGGACATTATTTTAAAGACAAGTTCCTCTGAAAATACCAATCATATTAACATTAGGAATTAAACTTTTGCAGCCCCACAATTCCAGAACTCATAGAAAAATATTTTTAAAAATCTGTCTTAATTGTCAATATTATCAACATTAAATTCTGAAGTTCATCATATTTCTACTTTTTTTTCAAACAAATGCCTGCTAATTCCAAACAGTAATGTAATACAAGCATTACTTTAGGCACTGGTAACTTCATGTTTGTTTTTTTTCACATTGTAGAATTCATGGTACTGTCAATATTCACTATAAGACTGTTTGGTGTGCAGAAAGTGCTGGAATTCTTCATGTAGTATTCTCCAGTGCTTTGCCAATTGTGCTGACCATCCCAGGTTATTTGACATGTTATGGGAACCCGTCCTACTGGACAATGTACATGACCATCCAGCAACAAAATCCATCTGGCTATCTCTGCTTCACAAACCATGCTTATGTTCATTTGTGAGTTCTCTCAACGGGCCCGATGTTCAAGGCTTATCATTTGGGAAAATACCAGGATATGCCTACAGGTAACTACTATTCTGCTTTGTAAGCTGGCAACCTGCCTCTTCCAGCTTATTCAGTTTAACCCTACAATGGACAGAGCAGAAGTCATCTTGAAAGCAGCATTAATGTGCATCATATTTTGTTGTTGGCTGAGTACCTTCCACTGCCATTTGTGAACTAAGCATATAAGGTCATGACTTCAATGAACTATGATCAGGAGGACAAACATCCCACCTTTCATTTGAACAAAATAGCAGTCAAAATTAAAGATGTCCATTATCTGCCTGAAAAGATCGAAGACCCAGTAGCTCTCAAGCTTTTTTCTCAAAGAACCTGCTCTTGACATTCATTTCTGCTTCCAGTAATTGTCCTCCCTTGGATACAAATGTCACCTAGGTTCCTAACTGGACAAGGATATCAAGACAGTGAACAAGTCTATCCATTTTTCTTTCAGAATGACCACTATTTTCCAAGTGACTTCTTAGCTAGTGTGAAATTTAGTAGCAATATCGAATTTGCTTGATCGGCCCTTGCTTGCAATCTTTCACCTTGCCAAAAAACTGAGTAATAAGCTTGCCTAAGAATTGACAAGCTGCATTACTACGGTGATTAACAAAGTAACACAATATACCACGATCAATTCTCTAACAGGAATCTAATGTGATGAGATGCCTTCCTTCATCCACTCTTACTTAAACCAAACCATTCCACAACTCTCTGGTCATTACCTTCAGGTTTGGAGGTAGCATCCAGGAAGTATTTCAACCCACCTTGGCCATCCCTTTTGATTTTTTTTACTGAAATTAGTCTTGGCCTCAATGGAGAGAGAGTCATCAACAGAAGAAACCAAACTAGTAGCAGTCTTTCTGCCTTTAGTCAGTCAATTGTTAGGTGACAACAAGCCTTCAGTTCTGGTAACAACCAATAAAGGGGAGATGTTTCTCCTTCCCTAAGCTTCTTTATAAACACAGCAACAACGTTATCCCTGCTGCCACTGATAAATCTATCTGTAGGTGCTATGATTCAATGCTTCATCTGGCTTGGACCTTCTCTCCAAAAATGAATAAATCATCCAAGTTGTTTCAGAGTGTCTTCATATTTTGTCTGCTCAAACCCCACCTCTTTCACCTTCACCTTCCGTTATTGCCCATCCCATAGCATGAAGGCAGAGATTTCACATGAGATATGCTTAGAAACCAAACACTCAGATTTCTACTAAAGGCTTTTCCTGTTCCAAAACCCAATTCAAAGTTACTTACCTGAGCTGACTCAGCAAGTAAATAGATGTGCAAAGGTTCACAACAGAGACGGCATGATTGGTACAGCTTTCTGTGAAGAGGGTCATGTCTGGTATCAGCATAAACTTGATATATGCCAACTTTCAAACAACCATACATCCACACAACTTCCTTTAATTCACATTCCAAGGAACCAAGTACCAGTTTCATTCACTCCCATTTGGACTCAATTTTAGCCCATGAGGTTTCACAACAACTGCTGATTGTGTTAGCACACTCTTCAAGTTGACCTTTTTGAAATCCTGCAGAAATGCAAGGCCTGTGTAACACCGGCAGAATGACATCCTACAACTAATTTTTAATGCCAGACTGAACAATTGAATATGATATCACACTGCACTAGTAACTAGGCATTCAGAATGAGGCTCTTATTCAGTTAAAAATGCAGGTACAGATGCATTCTATATGCAGACAACAACTAAAATCCCAAACATGGAAAAAAAAATGATGAGATAAATGAAAATTCCATTTGCAATTTTCAGCAAAAAAGGTGGAATTCTCACATCACTGATAACCATGGCAGAGGTTGGATACTCATGCATTTCTTCCTCCTCTTCCTCCTCTTATCTATTCTCCTAATGTTAATGTGATTTGGTAATTATTTCACAGAAATCTAAAATCTTTATATTACAATTTTCTGAGAATAGTTGACCAATTATATTACAATAAAATCCTCCCTCATCCCACTGCAAATATAAGCATTCTTCTTGTCATTTTGCTCAAACTTAAACTGAAAAACATTCAAATGTTAATGGGATCAGGTAATGTATTCAACAGTGCTTGGTGTTTACTACAGGGCTCGCACATGTCAATGCAGTGCCCTAAAAGTTTGTGAAAAAAATGTTGTTGCCAGGCAAGAAACTGATTATAATAAGAAAACCAGATCAAACATCTTCTCTTGCATTGAGATAGGTATAAGAAGAGCAAAAAAGCAGAATATTAGAAAAGTTAGTCATGAATCTTCATGAAAACTGTTCTACACAATACTCACACAAAAAGCAAGTGTTCAACACTTTTTGTAACATTACCAGTTATATAATGAAAGTTGTCTTTGTTTTGATTAGGAAATGTGCCTTGCTCTAGTGGAGAAAAAAAGAATTTCAATTAGTTTTGAAAAAAACAATCTCTTACAATGTTGTAATATCGGTGAAAATTTGTCGTTAGACCTATCCAAAACGTTATCACTGGGCAATGAATTATCTATGTTATACACATTGGGCATGAGGCATGTATTCACTTGGAACTCGTTATTTTGTAACCATTTAATCTTACATGGTTGATCTGGCATCTGATGCAAAGTTTCAATCCATAATTCCATAATACACACCAACACTAGAACCATAGCATCTTCTCTGCCTCTGCTGTAAAGCTAAGCATATATAAAAATGTGTAAAAGTGGGGGCATGTGATAAAAACAAAAACACATTGGGTGAAAGAACTCATTTAATATAGCTTACTACCTCAATGTATCCCTACACCATATTCATTCTTTCTTATGACCCTGAACAAAACATGCATGTAGTTTTGCATATTTATCAGGCCCCAATAAGCCTATGCATGAGATATCTGCAACAGCAAATTCATGCTATTTGATCATTAAATCTGTTAACTCCATATTTGGCTGTGTTTTTGTCCACCCTCTAATGCTATCTAGAGAAGGTCCTAATGGATCCTAATTGAAACCAAACTGGTAACGAGCTGATGGACATCATGATAATATAATATGCACAAATTATGGAAGGCATTACAAAAAGAGGAAACTCATTTACAGAATTAAGCTGCATACAGCCTTTAAGAAAACTAAAGAATTAAGAGTCACTAGTGTACTTTGAAATCGCTATTTTTTTTTAAAGCAATCAAATTTTATTGATATTGTGGTTCCCAATGAACAATAACCCTGTTTGGAAATAACAGGACCCCTTCATTAACCTACAAATCTAAGTAAAAACAAAAATGTCAATTTAAACCAAAGCTGGAAAATTTAAACCCACAAATATAAATGAATTCACAGTTTAAATATTCAACATTATTTGTCTAGGATAATACTGAGTATCTAATGTAACTACCTATATGCATGTAGGTAAATCTTACATTGTGTGTATATAAAAAACACTGAAGTATTAAAAAAACATGAGATAATTACAATAAACAAACTATGTACATGATTCACTTGTTTTATGAAAAAAAATACAATTAACTAAAACATTAAAGAAAACAGCATTGTTTCCACACTTTTCTCAGTTATTTTTCCCTCAAACCTAACCATCCCACAACAGTCCTCAACTCACCTCCAGGGGCTAGACCAAAATTCTAATTATATGTATGTAATGCAAGAATCCCTCAAGCAAACTAATTGATGCTTTACAGGGCAAAATGAATGAACAGGAATTAAAAACAAGACTATTTCCTCCTTTTAAATGTTGAGTGTTGAAAATTTCTCGATATTCTTCAATGAGAAGATTTTCACATTAGCTACTGTTGAGTGCATATTTGATCTCAGCCTGACACCATTTTCTTTTATGACAAAGTAGGCATCACAAGAAGTCTTTTGGTGAAAATGCCATTTCAAAATGATCCACCCTTCTGGGGAAGTAGTGACATCATTTTAGGACAGTCATCATTCAGGCCATAATGGAGGTATGACTGGCACCATTTTTATTTAGGACTTGGTGAAAACTCAACACCATAATGATCATCCATTCAAAGGGAAAAGTGACTACAAGAATTTTAAAGCAGTTGTCATGGCAGCCATATTGGATGTACCACAGGCACCATTTTCATTTAGAGCCAACTAAATACCAAAAGCCTACTGGTGAAAGCCTCATGTTGATATAGAGCTTTTTTTAAGGACAAGAGAAAATACTTTCAAGACATGACTGTCCATATTCAGGAGGTGTAGCAATAACAGGATTTATAAGATGGTTACTAATAGTCATATTAAAAATTAGAACTGCACATTTTTATTTATGACCAACTAGGTATCATAATAAATCTTCTGGTGATAATCCCCTGTAAATATGAATTTTGTTCAAGTAAATGAATTAAAACAAGACTTTTTAAAAGATGGCTGCATTGGAGGCCTTATTCAATGTCATATCAGCATCATTTCTATTTAGGACCAACTAGACATTATAAGAAGTCTTTAGTGAAAACTCCATGCTGATATGACCATCCATGCAGGGGCAGAAGCAATAGGATTTTGTTGATTGCTGCTGTAACAGCCATACTGGACATCAGATCCATGCCATTTTTATTTAGGACCAACCAGACACTACAAGAGTGAAAAACCCAAGCTGACATGACCATCCAATCAGGAAGAGTGGCAAAAAACAAGATTTTCAAGATGACTGCTATGGTGGTCAGAATGGACCTTGTATCAACACCCATTTCATTTAGGACCTACAAAATATCGTAAGTAGTCTTGCAGTGAAAAGCCCATGCTGATATGACTATCAAAGAACGGCAAAAACAAAATTTTCAAGATGACTGCTTTGATGGTCAAAATGGACCTTGCATCAAAACCAGTTTCATTTAGGACCAACTAGATATCATAAGAAGTCTTTCAGTGAAAACCTAATGTTAATATTATCATCAATTCAAGAGAAGTAGTGATTACAATATTTTCAAGATGGCCTCTGTGGCAGCCATATCTGATGTCCAAGCAATGCTGTTTTCATTGACGACCAACTAGACAATGGGATGAATGTTTATGTTTCATGGCAATCCTCCAAGTATAAGCCTGTGCTAGTGGCTAAGAAAGAATGGACAACATACCATCCAAAAAGCTCATCTGGTCTATGACCAGTTGAGCTAAAAGAAACCCAAAGGACAAGGTAGAGTAATTAAGACACCACATGTCAATTTCTGAGAACAAACAGATTAACATCAAGATCTGTGGCATCTATCAAGCACTGATAAAAGTACATGTTTGTGTGACCTTTGGAATTCTTGGCTGACTTATTTACAGCAGCCTTTTAGATAAGCACTGCATTTTACCTTGTTGCCAGTAATATGTTCTCAATCAAACGTGACCATGTACTGGTGTGGTGCACATCTACCTACTAAGCAGAACTTGATTTAATCAAGTACATCTTGTCATGAAGCAGGGAAACTGTGTAACATTACACATTTATGCACTAACTTGCAAATGCACGAGCTGCACATACTAAAGGAATCCTTTTAATCCTTATGTTTTCCACACAAAAAAGCCAAGGGATAAAAAAATCCTAGGTGTTTTTCCAACTCATTTCTTTTCCCTTGTATTCCGTCATGGCACAATCTGTGCTCTAAATATGTTTTGATATGACTCCTTACAGTCTGTTATAAAATCAAACAAGAAAAATGTTTCAATTAGAGCAGCGCTCCTACTGACCACTTCTAAAATATACCACCTTTGATAAATCAAGATTAATTCATATCCACGAGTTTCATTGGCATAAAAATTACATTAT
>QKMX01284419.1:0-13313 GCA_003401595.1 Venustaconcha ellipsiformis | reverse complement strand
TTCTGCTTCAATTATGTTAACTTGAAAGCACAATTTATTTCACCTTGGGTATCAACGAGTTTCAAATTTTGACACATAAGAATCTGCTTGTGGATATTATTATATTATGTTTATCCACCAGATGTCAAGGAATGTAGATTTTTTTAAGGTTTATTTTGCAACTTGATAGGCATCCGAGCAAGAACAATGATAACATAGTAAAACAACAAAGACAATAACATAAAAAGTATTTCATAATAAACATTTTATCCGACAAAAGATTTTTATTTTAAGCTGACATTTGGTCGATGTTTGCAGATTTTTGGGGTGATTTGGTCAAATTTATAAAAGTTTTGTAGTCGATACTTTTAAAAATTGAGGACAAAACCTCAATGGGGGTATTTAATTGATTTGATTAGAAAAATTTTAAATTGCTTGTTTTGGGGTAAAATGTTTGGTTGATTTGTATCAGCTCTTTGCCAATTTGTGTCATCTTTTGTCATTCTTTTGCTAGAAAATTGTTTTTTTTCCCCCGAGGACATTTCGATTTTCTAATTGTATCAATTAGAGAAGGGGCCAGAGGTTTTACTTCTTAATTTTTTCAAATAGGACCAAATTTTGTTCACAGTTAATTTTGTGCAACAGTCACATATAATAACAATGACTTCGACATCGACAATATACTGCCTCAAATGCAGAACTAAAACAAAGAACAGAAAAAAAGATAAAAAGGAAAAGAAAAAAGAACAGAATGATGTTAAAAAGTATTTTTGCTGTTTGCTATAAAAAAAGAGTATATTTCTTCATCAAATCCGACGACTCTAACATTGTCAGTGTCTGGGATAGATTAGATTTACTTTAGTCAATGCTTAAAAGAAGAAAATAATGTGCAATTGTGGTTGTGATAAAGATTTTTGCATCGAGCAAGATAAAATCGTTAACTATTGTCAGTCATGCAATCGCCGAGAAGTAATTGGCAGCGGTATTGATATACATAAAATTATTGGAAAATTACCGAAAGAAAAAGAGGATGGACATTACCCAGGCACAAATACACTGGGTCTTATAATCCACTAGACAAATAACTGGATGAAAATGATAATCCATTTCCAAGACAAGAGCACAATCAAGTTGATGAGATAGCAATGCGTCACGATATCTGTTATCGTGATAACAAACAAGCACGGATGCAATACAATAATGCTAGATGAAACCTGCAAATATGCGAGAATGATTTGATGGAAGGCTAGTTCAAGGATTAATAGAAGCAAAATTCAAATTGGATCTTGGAAAAAATTTATATTGCTAGCATGCAATCGTCAGAGATGCAATCGAGTGCAAATGAATTATACAAACTTTAAAAAAAAAACGTTTCTGTCAGGTAAGGTTGCCGCAAATTCCGTTGATGATATCCGGGCAACAGATTTGGTTGATATGTCAAATCTTGCTCGGCTTAATAATAACAATAAGTACTTGTTTAAAGTTATTGATATTTCTAGCAAACTTGCGTTTAGTATACCCGTTACAGATAAAAGAGCAACATTTATAACAGATGCATTAAAACAAATTATCGTTAGCACGGAAAGAAAAGCAAATAAAATTTGGAGTGATCACAGAGAAGAGTTTTCAATTTTTTTTAAAAAAATCTGCAGTTTTTGGAACAAATAATATCAAAAACTGTTACAGGAAATGAAGGAAAAAGTGTTGTCGTTGAAAGATTTAACCGTAAAATAAACGAGCTGATTCATAAATATTTGACAGCTACAAACACAAACATATATTGATGATCTTTATCAAATTTTGTTTGATTATCTTTATCAGATTTCTGATAAATTCAGTAGCACAAAACATTGAACCAACAAAATGGCATCAAATGATGCAATTAAAAATTCGATTCGGTTGCACAAATTTTAAAGTCGGATATCGACTTAGAATTTCTCTAAGAAAGTATTTGAAAAGATTTACTGCAAAACTGGATGGAAGAAATGCTTATAGTTGATACAAATCTTACTGACAATACCTGTAGCGTACGTGCTAAAAAATGTATCAGGCGAGCCTGTCATAGGTGGCTTTTACGAACAAAAACTACAAAAAACAAGATGTTTCTATATCGAACGAGTAATCAAAAAGAGTGGCAATAAAAGCTTCGTCAATTGGCGTGGTTACAGCGATAAATTTAATAGTTGAATATCAACCAAAGATCTAAATGAGGTTAATATTGGGAAATAGTATTTTTGTAAATCTCTTCATAATAGCATAGGACAATTTTATATATTACAGGCTTACATAATGATATTAGATATTGTCAATGATCATCAGAGATTGTCATTTAATTAAATATCTTGACAAATATAAAATAAAAGTTTATATTTTCTGTCGGTCTGGAATTTTATATTTTAAAGCGGCTATATCAGCTGGCAAAACAACTAATTTTCATCTACTGTAAAAGTAAATTTCAAATTTTTGAATCGACCAGTTGTTGGTCTTCCATATTTTTTCTTATCCCAAAACGTTGTCATCGGATGTGAATCAATTTCGTCGCCGGCGACTTAGTCATCTTCCATAACGTTTACATCATCTTCACTAACGTTTAAATTATCATCATGATAACTTACATCTGCGGTTTTCCCTTGCGTCAATTTGGGTATCGTAAATAAACTTTTTTTCCCAGGAGACTCAAATAATAATATCATTTATTATTTTGTAAAACTTAAAAAAATAGAATAATGGATAAGATAAGATGCATCCAGCGGGTACAGGTATTAAACATTAGTACTCCCAAAGAGGCAATGAAAAAATTATTTGCAGGAGAAAAAATATTGCAATAAATTTGTTTTTATTTCTCGGTGCAAATGATAAACTTTTATTGACTGACTCAGAAATAAAACAACTGAAACGATAATAAAAAGTTAGTATAGTATATAAGAGAAGCTATCATATTGTGGTGACATAGCTGCGTTAGTAGAGATGAGCTTGATCATTATGATATCGGAAGATGATTTTTTCAAAGGTTGATTGTGAAGTTGCCAAATTTGTTATTCCATCTGCTAATCTCATGATGCTTGCCGGACCTATCTTATAGTATCGGGCATAAGATGAAATGTATTTGAATTTTGGTTCTTCATCTGTTTCAGTATTTACCGCTTTGATAGTTTTAGCAGGGTATCTAAAATTAATACTACCACCTCATCCTTGCTTTGTTTTTTCCTTCTGCTAGACATATTTTATATTGTCTAGACGATTGTCGGCTTAAATAGGGCTTATATTATCCACTACTAAACCATCATGTATAGATCCATTAAAAGTTTCATAAACAAATCTATGCTTAAAGTAATAATTATATCTATTTTTGTTTATTGGACATTTATTCATAGATACCATTTTCTTTAGTAAATTACCTTGCACGTTTTTGTTTTTAATCTTCGAATAATTCCACTATCGTTCGCCTAGGAAGATCAAATTCTGTATGTAGTTGATTTTCATCTAGTAAAGATAAGTTTGCAATATTGCTATCGGTAACAGCGCCGTTGATATGGTATACTCTCTGTCCTTCAGGAATTTGATCACAAAATAAAGTGTAAATCAAATCATTCTTTAAGATTTCAGTTCTATTCTTGTCTCCCTCCAATTTAACGCTGATTTTATAACCAGTTGGTTTTGCTTTACCAAACGGTTTTCCATACTTGACGTGTATCACCGACCCTAATATATTTTGCGCGCACAAGTACTTAGGGTGGACATAGTAGCATTCTTGCTCGCCTGCGCTAGTCATTGTTAAATTTTGTGCCATTATACTTATAAGAAATCCGTTTGTGCAATTATACGTATTCGACAGGTGTGTAGTGCAGTACGCTGTAAATAGAATACGTGGAACGCTCAATTAGAAATTTGATAATACATTATAAAACAATGCTGAAGTTACGTGATATAGCCATAAAAAAAACGGCTTTATAGGACAACCTACAAATTAGCTTCTGCATTTGCCAAATTTGACAACAGCTATCGTTTTAATAAGCAAATCGTACTGGCATATTACACATCTATAAATAATTTTCGTTTATTAGAACCAACTATAAAACGTAGACTTGAATGAGAAGTGTTTCCCGTGGTCCATTCTCTTCAATGTTTCCAAATGAAACAAAAAATGCTGAGCGAGTTGAAAACTTTTTTGGTCATATATTAAAATTAAAATTGACTGGTATTGACATTCTAGTTGCAGAAAATCAAATACTAAAGTTTGAAAAGCAAACATATTTCAGTTAATGTATTTGGTCTTCACGAGCATGAAAACGTTTATCGAAGATATATTTCAGAAAAAGCAATCGACAAAAAACTTATTGTTGTATAAGAATCATTACGTTTGGATCAAAATCTTTAATGGACTTGTTGGTAAACAGTACAGTAGGAAAAACATAAGAAATATTACTGCTGTCGTTATTTGCACGGTTGTTCAGACTACGAAAAATTACAGAAGCATCTACAGAATTGCTTTGGAGTACAACGAATAACAATGCCGTCCAAAGATAAAAATTTTTATTACATTCTGTCAACCACCAACATAAACTAAAAATTCCTTTTGTCGTATTCGCCAACTTGAGTGTTTACTTTAGCCTGTGCATGGCGTAGAGAATAATTCTAATCAATTAAGTACAAGAAAAATTCAGTCATGTTCCATGTGGAGTAACGTATAAGATAGTTTGTTGTATTGGTCCGAGTTTATCCAAACCAATTAAAATATATCGCGGTAAAGATCCAGCAATCTGGCTTCTCAAGAAGTTGATTGGCGAAGTTGATGATATATATAAAAGTTTTTAAAAAATGTTCCAATGATAAAACTGATATCTCAACAAGAATCTAATCACTAACAATCAAACTTTTGTCATTTTTGTGTAAATGCATTTGACACTGAATGTGCATCACAGGCGCCTTGTAATAATATAGTACGTGGTCGTTGTCATTTAACCGGACAATATCGTGGAGTAGCTCACGATCAGTGTAATTTAAAGTTTCATGCTCCAGTTTTTATTCCAGTTGTTCTTCACAACTTCAGAGGATATGATAGGCATGTAGAGATTTTCGGCGATTCTGAAATCACATCTCATTAAAAACTAGATAACGTAATCAAGTGTATTCCAAATAATTTTGTAAAGTATATATCAGTTACTTTTGATACAATACGTTTTATTGTCAGCCTTTAATTTATGGCAGCATCGTTTGATGATCTATTAAAAGGCTGTAGCGAGTTTTATAATCTACAAGATTGTTTTGGTGGTAAAGCAAGTTTGTTAACAACAAAATAAAATTTCCATATGAGTACCTTGATGATTGGAGTAAATTTGATGAAATTTCCTTACCTGACAAATATAAATTAAAAAACAAAAATATAACCGATGAGGAGTACAAATGTGCACAAGATATTTGGAAAGAATTTAATTACAAAACATTCGGTGATAATCATGATTTGTATCTGAAAACGGACGTGTTATTACTGTTGGATGTTTTTTTTTTTTAAGATTTCGTAAAGTAAGCTATAATAATTATGGATTACATCCCTGTTGATATTACTCTACCCCTAGGTCATCTTGGTATGCTTTGTTAAAGTTTAGTAAGGTAGATCTAGAACTACTTACAGATGATGATATATTTAACCTTATCAAAAAAGGTATCCGTGACGGCATTAGCGTGATAACAAAAAAAAACTATTAGGAAACACACAATAAATACATGAAAAATTATAATCATAACATCTATGGTTTTTCAGTGTCAGAACGAATACCGTTTGGTCAATTACGTTAGATTACACCTGTCCAATTTCTGGCGGAGATAGTAAAAATGATACCTGATGATATTTCATATTTTATTTGAAGTTGATGTTAGGCTATCTTACTTCATTGCATGATTTACACAACGATTATCCATTCTGTGCGGAATCAATGATAATTGAGTATAGTTTGTCATCTTAAGTACAACAAACAATAGCATTATTAAGACAAAATGTATGCGAAAAAATAAGCCCCAAATTTACTTGATGAGCGAAATTGTGTTTTGCATTACCAAGTATTAAAACAAGCAGTTGATACTGGTCATATGTTAAGAAAAGTTCATAGTGTGTGAACATTCAATCAACAGTCGTGGATGAGAGGTTATATTAGCTCAAATACTTCAATGAGAGCTGTAGCAAAAAGTAATCTGGAGAAAATCTTCTTGAAGCTTATGAACAACTCCGTCTTTGGTCAGACAATGGAAAATATTGAAAAGCGGGTATACATCGAGCTAGTGAATAATATTGACCGCCGAAATAAACTTGTATCAGGAGATGATTCTGTCAGCATGAAAATGTTTAATGAGAACTTTGTCGCAATACAAAGAAGAAACACAAAACAAATATGAAGCGTAATAACGCCGATTTATGTTGCAGCTTCTGTACTTGATTTGTTGAAGTGGCACATGTACGATTTTTATTATAATTTTGTTAAGAAGCAGTCGCTGTTAAGTAAATTGCTTTTCGCCGATACTACTGACTCAACTCACCTGTTCAAGAAATCGATGGCGCTGTTGCACTAACGATGACGTCTATTAAGATATCTTTGATGACTGACATCTTTCTGATTATCCTCGCTATAGTAAATTTCACGACGATGCAAACAAAAAAAGTTACTGGCATGTTTAAAGATGAAATAAATTCTAAATTCATTAAATATTTTATTAGGTTGCGAAGTAAGATCTATCCTTTATTGCTAGATAATAATGAAATTAAAAAGAGCAAAAGGTTTACATCGTAATTTTGTTGAAACAATTATCAACTTCAATGATTAGAAGTACGCACTTGAAGGAGGTGCTAGTTTTATAACAGCAATGGCTATTCTAACCATCATAAGCTTGGAACAGATTTTATTATCAAATGTGAATTGAGCAATTTTGATGACAAAAGTTATTGCGAACACGGAATAGATACGTTTGCACTCGGGTACTGTCGCGACTACAAATATGTAGATATTATACTTGGTGTCTGGGGTATGAAATTTTGTATGAATAATGAAAATGTTTAAAATTATGACAGTGACATGTAGCCATAACAGTAAGATAAAATATCTGCATATTTATTTATTAACAATGAGATGTCAGGAATATGTTTCAACGGCAAGAACATTCCCGTTAGTAGGTTAAAATATTTACTTATTCAGACTGAAGACAGAATATTTTAAAGTACCTTGAACAATAAAGTCAAGAGTTGTCAGAAAAATAAAATAATTTTCATTATCTTATCAGTCAACATAAAATATACTAAAATCATTATTGATCTTGATCGATAAAATCTATATTTTATCCATAAAATTTATCATCTTAACAGACTACTGATTACAGATTTATTTGAGACCCGTCGTTTCGCTGGCGGTATAATAAAGTTCATCCATTACTATCATGATTTTGAAATATTTTAATATCAACTGTTGAAACATTACTACTTGGTGACGAGGTATAATTTTATCTAACAACATAAAATAATCAGCAAAATATTTTATATTAACTTTATAAATAAATCTGCCTTGCAGTCAGCCTGATGGTGGTCTGAAACAATTGGAGAGGATTAGGTCTCTGATAAAGAAACCTCATGGGTTAAACAATTATGATTGTCAGGTTGGGGGACTCTGGGACAGGGTAGTCGTTTGGATACATTTGGTTGTGGTCCTGGTCCAGAACCATATAGAGAAATTGATTTGTGAGCCAGAATTGTCATTGATTTACTACTCTTATAGAAAACTCATAATATTTGCATTATGCCCCATTGACTGGCTACCTACACGTGAATTTTCAATGCTAATACATTTAGTGTCTGTACGCCACGTTTTATATTATTTACCAGTACTTGTCGGCTTTGAACCTCTCAGTATGGTAAATTTTCGCAAAATTTGTCAGCTATTTTCCAGACAATCCTTTAAGGCATAGCTATATACAGACTTTCTATTTCTATGCAGTACTCTAACAGGTTTATGCATACTGCTTTTACAGACTGTACCATAGACAAAGCACAAAAATGAATAGCTAATGATGAAACGCCTTAAGCATACATGCTGACATGTCGTCAGGGTGGGAATTTTTTGCCGGTGTGAGTGATAAATCAACAAAGGAATCTCAAGTTACAAAAGGCCAGAAATCTGGACAATAAACAGAACACATGTCACAACCACATGACTTCTCATTGCTGGCTATAACTTTATGCCTGCCTCTTCAGGATTTCACTCTATTGATGATAAACAAAGTTCGAACAAACAACATCAAGCAAGTTTTCGCTCCACTGATACATGGCCTGGTCACTAAGATCAAATATCTCGTCCCAACATTATGACTTGGTTGACGTCTTCCTAACATACACGGTTTATTTCCGTTTCAAATAGGCTACAACAAGGGATCTTCATAAACAAAGATATCAACACAAGAAGGTCCCGGAAATCCAGTCTGTTGAATCTGGTGATTACCAGCGCTTGTGGTGACCAGAAGTATATGGGCGATATAGGTCAAGAGACATATCCAGAGCAATATGGAAATTAAACATTGGGTTAGGCTTGTCTAGGGCAATAGGGGAATTTAAAATGGAGTTGGGTCTATCTTAGGCAATATAGAAATACAAAGTTCCAATTACATTCGCCTGTGACCGGAAGAAGTTTCCGGTCGCTATTTTATGGGTCAAGCTCACTGCGTTGAAGATTTGCTGCCAAGCGTAACGACGAAATCTGATTTAATTTTCAAAGAATCAGTTCCTAGACGAAGATTACATCGATGGATCAGCTTGGGGAATGGGAAATCAGAAGCAGCTAGGAAGCCACTGAAGGATCAGCAGTCCGTGTCTATTATTAGCTATCGTAAGACATCAAAAAGTAAAATCGAACTACGTTATAGAATTGTATTCTGATACTACTGGCGATATAATATTTCAGCTTGACGACAAGCGACGTATTTTTATTCAATGGGAATCCCTACACCGAATAAAAGGAATTTCAGACGTGCTGATCGTCGATGAGTGGCAATGATTTCGAAGACAGCAGTTCCCATCAGTTCGACTTAGTAAAGAACTCTGGGAGAAATTAGCAGGAATAGTCAATATGTGTAAACAATCAATCGTCTTAGACGCAGATGCTGACAAAGATGATTTAATATTGTTCAGGGACAAAATGGGACTGTCAACGATGAAATTCATTATCAACGATTATAAATCAGACCATGGAAAGAAATTCATCGTTGAAACATCACACAAGAACAACCTGACAAATCTGCTAGAACAGTTAAAATCAGAAAACAAAATAACTGTGTTCACTCACAATAAATCCAAAACGATATATTATGTTGAGAGTTTAGCAAAGGCACTACAACATCAAGGATACTGCGTCAAATACTATCATGCTGATACTGATCCAACACAAAATAAGTTGGACTTCAGCAGTATAAATACTGCATCCGATAATTATGATGTTATTATTATCTAATCTACTCTTGAAGCTGAAGTTAGTATCTTTGAAGATCGGTTTAATATCATGTATGTATTTTCTGAAGAACTAATATCAGTTGAAGCCACTAAACAAGCAATTCATCCTTTCGTTGTGTTAACGTAATTCATTATTCAGCAACTAAAACACCCACGACAAACTTCCTATTTACTCTTGAAAAAATAATAAAAAATATTGTTTACCGTGAACGATTACTAGATGATAAAACTAAATTATGAAGTTATCCTAACGCAGGAGAATGATCACTACCATATGATTTGCACATCTTAGTGATATCCTGGACAAAAATAATTCCAAAATGTATTTCACTTCGAGATTAATACGATGATGAATAATAATGAACACACGATTATACAAAGTCCGCCAGATGATTATGATACGTGGAGAGCAAAAAACAACCTCAAAAATCCAAACAACGCAGATATAAGAGAAAAATCCTATTGTTGATGAATTTTTGAAGACCAGTGCCGGTAACAGAATAATATAATCAAAATCTAATTCTATAGACGGTCCTTAATATTACAAGTACAATCCGGAGTTAGAACCTTACGAAGCAAAGAAATCATTTCTGAATTACATATTTCAATGTAAGTTACGAGCATAACAAGTTCAACAATTATATAATAATTCAACATGACTAAAACGAGAACATAATGCCATCACTCACAAATTAAATAACAGCAAAGCGATTGATGCTGCAATGTTTTAGTCGGATAAAATCAGCCCAGGTGAAAACCTATACGCGGTTAAATACGTTCTATAAATGCTGAATTGACCTGATATTGTTCCTGATAATTTATCATATACTAGCATTCCGATATTAGGACAACATTTAAGAACGTGCGTCAAGAATTTAATTACGGACAAAGATCAGTTATCAGTATTCAAAAATCTGCTGAAACTTTGGCCTAGTATACTTCCTGAGACAAGAATATGGACAAAAGATTAACACTTGCAAAGGTCGCTGAGAAAATCAAACTAATTTACAAGGGTTTGGGGGCGACTTTGACTGTCAATGATAAAAATAATACAACTAGATCAGATTACACAATTAATTATCCTGTATGGCCAAAATCAGACTTCATCGGTGATCCTCGCTGGAAAAATTACTACAATGATTGTCAAGGATTTTATTGTGTAAATGATATCAGGATTAGAGATAAACATACCGGGATTTTAAGATTCTATATATGGAGTGCCAACAACTGGTTTAGTATATTTGATCATGATACTTAATCCACATAAAAATGTGCTTGAATTTGATAACGGATCTCCACATTTTCATAATAAATACATTGATATGTGGAGATCCATTATCAACGATAGAGCTCTAAGATTCGCTAAATGACCATTTTATGAAAACCACCGCCGGAATTATTTTTAACGTCTCCACCTTGTGATGAAGATATCATGCACAATGAAGCTGGAAAAATCCGTCATCGCTGATAGAATAATTAAGCAACTGTCTCCCTTCTCTTACTTCGAATACTTGCACACATTTATTCAGTAGCACATAACCAATGCATCAAACATCAAACATTGAAGTCTGAAAAAACTGCATATTTTATATGGTCAAGCACAAAAATCTCAATCCCCTTGACGTCATTGAATAAAGTTGCGTAAGAGTTACTAGCAAAAGATAAGCCAAAGTCTGACTCTAATCATAGTGAATGTGACAATATTGACGTTGACAACGAAACTAACAGTGTCACCTGTAACATTGTGCCAGCAAAACAAGAGGGATAATTCATTTCTGATCCACGTGAAAATTAATTGATGATCTTTTACACTATTACGCAACATTTCCTAATCAAGAAAAATTGATAAAATCAGAATTAGATAAGATCGTTGAGAAACTTGCTGCGATTATTAAAGAAGATGGTCGATGATCCTTTTGTTTTGGCAGATCACTGCATTTCCTATGATCTATCAAATTTTTTGGTAACCTTGGAGATCTTTTGCTCGACAACGTTTTCAGATCATTGCATTTCCTATAATGTAATATGATCTCAGCGTTCTGCCGTATCAATCACTGTTCGAATATACTAAACCACCCATTTAGCGACCACACATGAAATTTGAACATGATCAAATGATCGATGTTCTATGAGGTTTTATGCTCATCGGAAAGATATTCACTGTAATCATTCTCTTTACCGACATCCTCCTCGTACGTAATATCCTTACGGGTAATGATTATTTCGTTACCACGGTAGATCTCTTGGCAGTCGCACTTAATTCAATCCAGTTAGTGTCATCCATAAACGATGACATTGGTTATTTTGGATACGGTATGGTGTAGTTGGATTGTGGTGGATGTAGATTATCATCAGCGGTAAATGTTACGCTATAACCCTTATAAATCAAATTGAATATCTCGATGACGTTTTTTACTGTTAGTTTTTTATTTTTTTATTCATGTTTCAGGAAATATACTTGACCAATCTTTCATTAATTCGTCATATACTTCAAAATTACTTTTATCGTCGATCATTCGTTTGATTTTATTTCGGAATTCCTCACCGATGACTTTCGATGTTGATTTTGACAAACGATCAAGAATGACATCTGGCATCTCAAATGATTCTAGAACATTTCTAGCTGCGGTTAATTTTTCTCTTGGTGATATTTTATCAGATCTAAACACACTGGCATCAATAACAGGTCCATTAGTAAATTTATCCACACTTGCCTGTTGTGATCCTCTTAATCTTGTAACGTTGCTCTATATGCTATAACTTCTCAACGTCATCCGTTGGTAATTCTCCAACATCGCACTGAAATATATGATTCAGAAATAATTTCTACGATTGATATGCTTCAACCTGATCGTTGAGATTATGTTAATGATATCGCGCTTTTACGTGAGTCTCAACGGAATTTTTAATCCAATCACCGATGGGGGTTTTCAGAAATTCGTCCACGACAGGATTATTGATTATTTCTGAAACAGATGGATGTTTATGCTATTTCTTTTGTTGTTGTTGTTTCCACATGGTATAATCATCAGGTTGGATTTCAATAATTTAATATCCCCTATTTCTCATCATTGCTGTTAATCTTGGTGTTAAGTATAACATTAAGTTATTTTCGTCAATGATATAACTACGATAAGCAAATCCATATGCAGTTTGAAGTTCATCGAAATTTGGACTTATCGCTAATTTTGATCGTTCATCAAGGAATCAATCTCGATCGATGACCAATTTTTCTAAATCATCATGATTAATCGGTAATTGGTAACTAAATTGTTTTCTGGTCGCTGAGTAATGTATTTCATTAACACAACGAAATCTGTGAATTGCTTGTGCTGTTGCTTCTGCGGAACCTAATTCCTCAGAACACACAAAAAACGTTTTGATCGTTTCATCGGTGATACTGACACCAGCTTCCAGCGTGTGATTAAATATCACAACGTCATAATCGTTGAACGCTAAGTTCACATCAGCAAAATCTGTTTTCTTCTGAGTAAATAAGTATGAGCGTGATAATACTTAAAACAAAATCCACAGTGCTGCAATTGTTTAGATAAACTTTGAAAAGAGTAAATTGTTTTATGTTTATTTTGTACATGTAATGCGGTTTTATCTTGTGTAGTTTTATTGCAATTTAATCGTGTAATTAATTCTACTAAATTATTTTGTGTGACATTCGTAGTATATGGGGTCCATATGGCTCCACTTAGACCGTAATGTTAAGTTTGGGGTGTTGTACTATGGCCCCAAAATTTATAGCCCAACGTAGACCTCTATGTTAAAAAGGGTCCCGACACTATAGCCCCAAAATGTATAGCCTCACGAATACTTCTATGTTAAATTTGGTCGTTTGTAC
>QKMX01284391.1:0-14444 GCA_003401595.1 Venustaconcha ellipsiformis | reverse complement strand
GGTACATGAGAAAGCTTGACAGTAGCTTCTCGTGGATCAGGGGTTTTTCCGGGGTTTTCCCATATACATATTTCACTTATTAATGCCACAATCCCATTAGTGCTCCATTATTTATGTTTTAACTGAAAGATAATGGGATCATGTGGGTTGAGTAGTCATGAGCACTTTCCTGGGCCTATTGCAGCTATGATAACATTGCCTGGATGGATTGAAGCCTTGAGCTCAGTCAGTGTGCGTATGTGGAAAAAAAAAAACCTTAACAATTACTAAACTGGTGGTTGTTATCTGTGTTTGCACAGCTATATTCCCCCAACAATTATACTGGCTGCCATGATTAGCCTACCTTGTGCTGCAAAACTGCATTAACCCCATTCAACAACAACTGCATCTAGTTAGTGTTCATTGTAAATTATGCCAATATAGCATTTAGTGTGGCTAACACAGTAGCCATTGTGAATATTGTGTTATGTATACTTTGTTTAGATGGAAGGTTATATTTATACTGGATGTTTCATCAAAATACTTCATATAATGTATTGTTGGACACGACTAAAAATGGTAACATTCTGATGCTGTTTATGGTGAACATGGAAGCCTTCTTAGAAATATTGTTATTCCATCTCATTGTACATTTGGGTTTTACCAGAAGTCTAATAATTATATACACCAAGATGAGAGTAAGCCTTAGGACACTATTATTTTCAGAAATATTTTCTTTTCTACCCATACAATTTAGGATAGAAAATTTTAACATTTCTTTTGTGTATTAGTCTTGGGCAACAATATACACTTTTTACATTATTGCTAAGTGTTTTTTACCAGACGTAACATTATTTTAAAAATGAAAGACTTTGCAGTTGTTAAGGGTATACTAATATTAATTATTGAAAGGAAATGTTTTAAATGAATATCTTTTGTTTTAATTTTTTTTAAAAAATGTTTCTTATCATTTCTACCTATTCAAATTATGTTTATTTTCATCAAATGATGGCAGGTATTAAGCATTAGCGCAGTGTTGTAACCATATTAACAGTAACGTCTCTCATTCTTGCTCTTGTTCACAATTTTTAGTTTATGTATTACTGTTTTATAATCGTCAAAAATCACTAGTATGTACAGGTTCTGATTTAAAAATTTAAATACCAAAAGTGATTGAATGTTGCAACATAATTAAAATGATGAAAACATTGTTTGAATCATCACTTTCATTTATCGTGACCTGTTTTATGACATGACATCACTGCATATCTATTGTAGACCCTAACTTGGCATCCCTGCATGTGCTTTTAAGACTTTAACTTTACATCACTGCATATGCATTGAAGACTAATTTGACATCACTGCATGTGCACTGAAGGCTATAATTTGACATCACTGCATATGCATTGAAGACTCTAATTTTACATCACTGCATATGCATTGAAAACTTTAATTTTACATCACTGCATGTCCATTGAAGAATTTAACTTTACATTACTACATGTGCATTAAAGACATTAATTTGGTTTTGAATTGAAGGCAAAATTTTAATAAATTTCAATAATGTCTATCAAGTTTGATACAAAAAACATACGAATGAATGTTTTAGAATTAACTGCAATAATATTGCTGTGATATATTGTTTCATTGTGACCAACCGTAATAAGTCTATCTTTACTCCGCTATGGTAAACATGCTAAAATTTAGCAGTTAAAAGTTATAAAAGGATTAATGTTGCAAAACAATGGACACCAGCATTACCTGCAGATAAAATTACAATTTTGGCAAAATGTTTCAGTGTTAATACAATTAACTAGCCTTGATATATGTCAAAAAACAAAAGGCAAATCTGCAAATTATAATCAAAAGAAGCTGGACAAAGCAACCAGCTTTCCATAATCAAAATTATAATGAATAATATTTGAAAACTTATTTTTGTGTTATGCTAAAACACAAATCTAAAAAGGATTGATGATCTAGTCAATATATGTTCAAAACGTTAACCAATATTTTATTCATTTTATGAAAAATGTATGGCATTTATAGGAATATGTGCCCTGGTAGTTTCATATTGTATAGTCAAATATTTATTAAACGTGCATTTCATATAGATACATCACTTTGCATGATCATATATATTACTGACAAACAATAAATCTTTAGGATGCTAAACATCGTAAATAAAAAAATAAATTGACATTACAAAACTATGATCTGGAAAATTAAAATTTGGTAAAAACAACACATAAAGTAAAATGTTCATTTATTATAATTTAGGAAAAACAATGATATACATGTATATATGCGTTATACATATTGTCTAAGAACTGTACACTATAGTTCAGGTCTTCTGGTAAATTCTAATCAGTCCGTAACGTATGAAATCATGTATCACTTTATTGTATTAAATTCTGGAGAAATTAGAATATGTGCACATACAAATTAAAATTATAAGAACAATTATATTAGCAATTTATAACAGATTATTTGCAAAGTAATTGAACAAGAGCCAGTCACTGCTATGTGACATATGGTTATCTTGCCAATATATTTTGACATTATTTTGACAATAGTCAATAAGTGTTGACAGACTAAAATGTTATTTTCATGTGTAGATAAGTCGCATGACACAAAAGTAAAAAAAAAATTTTTCCTGTCACAAGACTTGTCACCATACATGTAGTTGGATCTAGACGAAACTGTACCACCCTGAAATATGGATGTCATAGCAGCTATCATGAAAATCGTTTCATTACTACTCCACATGAATACAAATCATCATGGGAGTTCCATTAAAACACTTTTTATGATGTATTACTCATGCAGAATAAAAGTACATTCCAATATAGCTAACATGGTGACCTTACTGAAACTATTTATGTAGCTCTTTCTACATGTTAAAATACAATTTCATCAAAAGACTTCTTTTGGTGTCTAATCGGTCCGAAATGTGCATGGTGCCAATATTCCATACAGTGTGGATGTCATGATGGTCACATTAAAAATTCTGTTATAAATGCTCCTCTTAAATGGATGGTGATATTGGAATATGCGTGTAAAGACTTGTAATGATGTTTTGTGTATCTCAAATAAACACCCAATATAGCCAACACTTATATGTTTGAAATCTTATTGCTAGAGATTTTAGACATGGTTTTAACACAGAGCAGTTTAAAAAGAAATAGTCTTTCTGCTGAAAGTAAAGCATCACTCTCTTTGAGAGATTCTTTTTGAAGAATTTATTTTTGGTGAAAATTGTAAAGTTTATTTATTCGTGTTGTTCAATACGGTATCAGCTGTCATTCAATTTCTACACCTTGTATCCCTAAAAAATATTCCCATCAACGATTCTAGTCACTTTATATCCCTCCTTTTCCTCCAGTCATTCAATCTGAGCACCTTATATACCTTTAAATACTGCAATAATCCAGTGTGATAACTTTATATCCCTTGAATTGCTCCTATTATTCAGTCAGATCTCTTTATATCCCTTCAGTTACTCCATTCATTCAATCCCTCCAATTAATCCAGACAGATCACATTAAATCCTTTTAAATACTTTAGCCATTCAGTCTGTTCTCTTTATATCACTCCAATTAGTCCAGTCAATTTGTCTGATCACTTTCGATCCCTCCCTTATTCTAGTCATTCAACATGGTCACTTTTTATCACTCAAGTACTCCAGTCCTTCGGTCTGGTCACCATATATCCCTCCAAGTACTCCAATCAGTAAAACTGATCTTGACCATCATATGGGACAGTAACCTGCACTTTGTTTATAATTGGTGACTTATGCAGTGACCATAAATGTCAGAGTTGTACAGATATCAATTAGTAATGGATTAAAATTGAAGGCTTTGTGCGAAAACAATCTTTTCCATGTGAGTGATAAGGTCTTTCTTTCCTGCATCCTGCCATATACTGACTTAGATCTGACCAACTCTAATCCATTTCTTTACTGGACTTGGCAAAAATCTCTGTATTGATCACTTTTCAGCATACTTAAGTAACGGTAATATGTTCAGTTCTCTAGGTCTAGAGCAAAGACGAACATTTTAAAAATGTCATGTTGGTAAAAATTTCAGTCATGGTAAATAACATTGAACGTTGATTGCTTCGAACACTTGGTGGATCTTATAGTCCAGTTTACAAAGATATTACAAGATATTTGCTGGTGATACAATACCAAGAACATGTGAATTTTCTATAAGTGTCAACAACCAATGTATGATGATGTTCATAAAAATACAATCAGGAAATGGAAATGGTCATTTACAACTTAAATGTCAAGAAAACATCAGAATATCTGAACAACTACTATATTAGGTAGGAATGTGCAGAAATTGTTTTTATCACAACATAATATATAGGAGAATCAGTTGTCCAAAACAGTGAATATATAGGAGTCGTGTTTATTGACGAGAGGTTATGTCACAGGAAGCATAAGGCATAATTAATGGCCTATTCAACCAATGTCAAAGGGGTCACGTTCTTACCGTTATATCCATTTTTTAAAATGAAAGATATACAGTTTAGGTGCTGGCAATGGTACAACAATTGTTTAAAGCTATCAGTTGAATGTGGCTGTACTATAGGGCAGAATATTTGCTCAGCCACTATTTTCAACATAATAATAGCACGCCGAAATCTCGAAACTTGCTGTTCTTTATATGTATCTGCAACGATTTTAGATCCTCTATAAGAGTATGTATACTGTTGAATGTTGCCTTATTAAATTTAGTTTCAAACCGAGCAGAAGACAAGGAGTTCAACTTTATTCAATCTAAAATGTTTTGTGTGAACTTTTTCTGATTACATATTATTCAAAAAGACCCAAAATTTTGTCGTGATGGTTCTCCTATATATGTGTGGAGGAGCCACTTATTGTGAACCTTATCATAAACTAACTTTCCTAACTCATATTTGGGAAAGAACATTTGATTAATAGTGAAATATTGCAGGTCTGAGACTTTCTTTCGAGCAATGATATTTTGTTTGTTGTACCTGAAAATAATTTTAAAATATATAGTGAATTTTTTAAGGGCTATTTTGCTACCTATTAAGGCATATATTATGTTTTATAAATAATTCCAGCCCTCACCTAGCAGAAAATTAAATAATTGGCTATTATTTGCTCAGGAACAAATGTGAGAAATGAAGCATGGCCAACACAGATTGGGAGGCAGACCATATGGTGTTGCTCAGATAGTACGGGCTCTAAGTTAGATCTAAATTTAAATCTGGCGCCATTGTGTATGAATCAGTGTTAGCATCAATGTTACGTGAAAATTACTTTAGCTCTTTCTCAAAAAAAATCGTATTTGCAGTGTGCTTCCACGCGTAATGCTGTATCTAAGCCCAATCCCTCAAGAAAGCAAAATTAAAAAGTCCATCCTTTGGTATTAGAATGCATCCTCATCTAGAAGCAGCAACTATTAATGTTGCAAATGCTACAAAGGTCTGTATTCCCAAATCATCTACCATGGTTATACAACGATTCTACCACCAGATATTTGTTTATTGTCTATTTAAAACGTCCTCAGCTTATACTCTCATTGTTAGAGTATATGCATTGAAATCCAAATCTTCAATATATTCCCATGCAGAAATATGATCTAAAATATTGGTCTCAAGATAAACGTGACTTTTATAGAATGATTATAGTAATTCTGGTACATATTTATTTCATGACACACGATAATAAAATGTTGCCATTGACTCAGCACAATTTGAGTTAACTCAACCAAAATGTAATACCATACTGCAGGGTGTACCTTGTCTTGGAGTGGTCTCTGTCAGATTTAAAAATGTACTCTTTGAAGAATGTTTAACTACGAGTTTGTACAACTATTTATTCTCATTGCCTATAAAAAAAACTCTTTATTTTCATTGTCGAATAATTTTTTTTTCAATAACTGCCCAACGAAACAAACTAAAGCAACTAAACTTAAATTGATATTCCTATGTTATTGTGCAAGAAATATATGTTGTTTCTTTAATTACATATTTAATCACAAATTACTGCGTTAAGTTTTAGCATTTCATATACATGTATTCAGTGATATTTGTCGCAAATTAATTTTATCTTATTTTGATTGTGTATTTATTAATATAAAAAAAATCCAAGTCACTCATAACATTGCCCTGAACCACTTCTTTATTGAATGGTTAAGAGTAATGAAACGCATGACCTTTGAAAGAGTATATTTTTGATAAACATTACCGTCATTAGCAGACCTTGTCGGCCTCCATTTACTGATCTTCGTATTGTCGACGAGTGCGACCATTTGGTTATGTACATCAAACAGTTTCTATGAGGTGCCGTTGTGAACAATTGCTGGTCCAATGAGATCATTTCAGTTGAAATGTTAATGCAATATGTCGAGAATTCCAATTTAGCGTGTGGAATCAAATTGCTTATCCTTAAAATTTCATCCATCGTTAAGGTCGAGATTTTCGATTTTATATGTTCAGTTGTGCAGCAGTGGTTGCAACTTCAATGTCATATCTAGAATTACAAGTTCACATTTTAAATTTGATTGTGTTGAAAGTTCATTTGATACGTCGGGTAGTTTGATTTCAGCTGCTGAATTATACAGCGTTGGTTGAAACTTTGCTATCAAATGCTGATTTATTTTACATTTTATCTACGCTAGACCCATGCGAACATTGCAGTTGAAATTTCAATGTCGTATGTCGAAAATCAGATTTAGTTATCTTATTGCTATTTTTTGAAGCAGCAATAGCTAGTTGGCTGCAGGACAACATTTTAAGTATACATAGTGATTGTTATTCTTATGTTTTGCTTTATTATACCTATCAAAAATATGAACCTTTACGACGTAACACATGTATTTGACTTTTTATGAATTTTTACACTTGGTAGGTGTATGCAAAATTTAAGTTGGATATAAATCTTATTCCTTACACCCATAGTTTCGGAATGATCACAGCAGCAGCCATATTTGTGGTATACTAGCAGATACACTGTTTAGTTTACATGGTACCTGGAAGTTTAAATGAAGTCAGTTTTGGTGGTAGCATTTAGAAGAAAATGCTAGGTTTCCAATTGTCCAAGTAAAATTGTCAGAATCTCGTCTGCTAGTTACCTTATAAACATGGAAAATAGTATGCAGACATCTGAGGGTTAGCTAGTTACATTTAGATGAATGAGTTTACAGCGTATCAACATCTAGAGAGGGAGAAATGTGGTGGGAGAAGGTCACTCTAAAAGCCAGAAAACAATTTTTTCCAAAACAATTGTTGTATAGCTTTATTATCATTGACAAATATCCCAATTCTATGTGAATACTAAACTTCATAAAAAAAATTGTGTATGCAACACGTGCTTGTGTCCTTTAACAAAAGAGACTCCTCACTTCGTCCTCAACTGCGGTGGGTTCTGCGGATCTAGGTCTCGCAGACGACCGATCTAATTTGTTGATGTTTGACTCAAATACCCCTCTGCCCTAATCTAACAAGCTAGCAGCTGAATCCAATATATTCTTGTCGGCTACTAGATTAGTTAGAATGTCACCGAAATTAGGGTTCAAGCTTACTGGCCTTGTCATGTTATCAACATAAATGCAAGAATTTTAAGTCATTAAAATAGACAGAATTAAGTCATACAGCAAATTACTAATGTTTGTCAAAATAAGAGTAAGACCAATATTGTGAGCAGAGCTGTACTCTTATTTATGTGGATCATGAAACGAGAAATGAGAAGCAGCCATCTTGTTTAAAAAAATACGCACCTACAAGTGCGAACTCTAGCAAGGAAATCCATGGTTATTCTCTACCTGTTAATGGTAACTTTCAAACTCTAAATGCAATAAAGGTACTGGCACCTCACAACTGAATACACGCATGATACATCCTGCTACTTGACGTTATTTTGAATTGTTAAAGGGTTATTCTAATACTTTAATGTAAATTTCAACACAAAATTACCCCTTTCTACATAAAAAATAGCAATTCTGACGCCCAATAAAAGGTCCAGCTGCCGCTGTGTAATTCAGCAGATACAATCTAAAACCTGGGCATACGAAATGGAACTTTCAACACAATGAATGTGAAACAATATGTTAAATTGCAATTCTCGATATATGACGTAAACATTTCAACAACCGCTGCGTAATTCAATAGATACAGTCTAAACGTTCGACCTTGGTCATCGGAATTTCAACAAACGCTGTGTAATTTAATCGGCGTAAGCTAAATATACGACATATGACAAAGATTTCAACATAATTTAATTCTACTCGTGAAGTAATAATTATTGACATATGAAATCTAAATTTTAACTACTGTTGTGTAATTGAAAAGATACAATCTAAAACTAAGCATTGGATATCGAAGATACAACTCACGCTGTTTTAATTGCACAAATAAAATCTCAATACTTGACATATAAAATGGAATTTTCAACACAAACAGTGTATATCAACAAGTGAATTAAGTATTCTCGATATATAATGTTGAAATTTCAACTACCGCTGTGTTATTCAAACTACACAATCTAAAACCTCAACATGGAAATGAAATAGAACTTTAAGGACAAGTAATTTGATTCAACACATAAAATTGGAATTTTCAGCATATGACATTAATATTTAAATTGCAAAGTTATCACTGGACCAGCTTTCGTCCGTTATGGCACCTTATAAGTTTCCTTATTGTCTATTTATAGTAACGGTACACGTGTTTCGAAGAAAACATATGTTGTTTGTTTTAAATTTTAAACAATGTGTCAGAGATTCATTGTAGTTTGACAAACGTTAATGTAGCAAGCCAGGATATTTTGAAAAGATATGGCGCCAAATATGAACAAGTTAAAGGGGCTTAATCAATGATGGTTCTTTGATGCTATATGACTAAAATGGTACATAAGGATTCTGTTAGACTGAAGAATATGTTGCATCAGGAAAAGAACAAATAAATAGAAAGATGATGTCTACAGTGATATTATAGAACATTCAGAATTTGTGGACATGACTTTATGACCTTTCAGCGTAAAGTAATGTAGACTAATTAAGGCGAATGTTGTGTAGAAATAATGAATCATTTTGTTTTGTGCCTGTATTCTCATGCTAATCAACAATGACATAGACAATTTATCACAGGAATTTTATATAACTGGAGATGCAGGTAAATAGCAGAAATAAATGTACGTTTTTCATTTTGTTTTCTGTAAATTATGTCATGTAATATATAGATCACGTTTTTTGCTCAGATTGCCTTTTTTGCACTCATATTAGTAATAATGATGCATATACCTCTCTGTGGATTGGCAGTTATGAACTTACAACAAAGGATTTCAGGTTCACATTGAATATTATTTCCCTTTGATAGCATATTTGGGTAATCTGTCATTAAGATAGTCTGGTACCCAGTTGACTTTATTGCAGATTTTGACATCTGAACGTACAGCCCATAAAATTGTGCAGTCATAGCTCAGATGTTGACATCTTCATACAATTCAGTAATATCAACATTTAGCAGTATTAAATTCTCTTTTGGAATTTCTAATATATAGACCAGTATAGCTAATTTCACATTTCCATCAACGTAGCATAGTGAGTGTAGATGCAATTTTTGATGCATCATTGATAAATTAGATGTGAATGATGTGATGAAACAAAAGCCACAAGTTCACATGAATATTGAGAGATCATCAATGTAACCTGTAGCATACACACGCACCTATTAAAGGATGCCAAACACTATATTCTATATAATACACATGTTGTTGCTGGATGCCTGACACTTGACTACAATATATGCATGCTGTTGTTGATGAACACCTAAAACTACTCTGTAGTGTACACATGATGTTGGTGCTGGATGTCAGACACTTGCATTTAGTATATGCATTGTTTTAAAAAAATGTAAGATACATAATGCATGACTAAGGTAACATAACCAAATCCATTAGTTCACTTGAATGCAGGATGTATTACACATGGCTGAGGTGATCTAGACATGCCCTGAGCTCACTGAGATGTTTGCAAGACCGACAGTGTAACCTGTAGCATACAAATGTTGTTGCTGCCATATGTCTGACACTGTACTCTAAAGAATGCTGATGTTGTTGCTGAATGCTTGACTTTGTAAGCCTGTAGAATATATACTGGTTGTTGGTGAATGCCAGTGGCACTGTATTATATGGTTCATGCAACTATTGATGGAAGTACAACACATGATACAATACATCGATAACCAAGCATAACCCATGATATCACATGGATCCATGATGACTGAGTAATCTAGACAAGCCACAAGCTCAATTGGATGGAGGATTGCTGATTGATCTAGACAAGCATAAACTCACTTGTGACGCAGAATGACTGAGAAATTTAAACAAGACATAAACTCACTTGGATGCATGAGGACTGAGTGATCAAAACAGGTCATAAGCTAACTTGGAGGCAGGATGACTGAGTGGTCTAGATAAGTTGTCAGCTCATTTGGATGCAGAATGAGTGAGTGATCGAGACAAGTCATAAGCTCACTGTACCATGTTGCATACACATGAAGTTGTTAATGGTTACAGGATGAATGACACATAACCAGGTGATATCATACATTCTCTTGGGTAATGGCAATGTCATCAGTGTAACTTGTAGCATATGCATTCAGTTGTTGATTGATGCTGTAAGATCACTTGAATTTATTAGCAAGGTAAAATTATGGTATCGACATCTGCAGTAGAACCTCAATTATCCATCAGGTTTCAGGGTCGAGACCATGACGGACAGGAGACTAGACGAATAATAGAGTAAATACATTATACAATGGACCAGGGCATCAAAAATCATATTATCTATGTATGTACATGTACTTGTATTTAATATTGTTATGGACAATGCCCTGATGATGAACAGAGACCGATAGTTAATTGCATGCTGTAGAATCGAAATTATATTGTACCTGTATATTGACGAGTTCAAATTAGAGTACACATTTCTTGATATATTGTATTTATATCACGTAATACCACTGTTATAAAAATGGCAGTTTAAATATTTTATTTATAAAGTAATGCAATTACGGGCTTTCTCAATTTGTAATTGCAGGTGATTCCACGCAGTACCGTAGAAGATTTAAACAAGAAAGCAACTGTGCAAATAAAAGACAGTGAAGAACTGGATCTGTTTCTCAACTATCTGCATGCAACAGGCACAGTCATCTACTTCAGGTGAGTCTTTCATACAGGTAACAGACTTGTACACAAGAATTGCATTATACATTGATATAATGATCGGTCTAATGTTGCAAATTACGTTTGGACAAGTTGCCGGTACCAAACTTGTCAACCCTTACAATTTGACTATGTCTTACCAAAATAAAGCTTGAAATATGGACTTGCAGAATAATGGCCAAATATTTAATAATACAACTCTTATGGTCAAATCCAGATATTTGCTTGTTTGATCTCATCTGTATCTTGGTTTCATTTAAGATTCATTAGAATTGTTCAGGATCACCTTATATGCCTTTAATCTACCCATGCTTTCCATGCAATATACATGCATAATCAAGCTAGGTTTTGTAGCATTTGTTTCAAATATTGTCCAAGAAATGAGAATATACTTAAGGTGAAAGGGACAATCAGTCTTATAAGAAAACCAACATTCCGGCTAGCACAAAATTATACCTTGAAATATTTATCAGTTTATTGGGGAAAAATCCAAGGAAAGGCAACAATTATGTTTATCAGACATCAGTTCAGTTTTAATTAAATACAGTGTATGCTGTGCAGAGGAAAGACAAAAACAGACAAAACAGGAAAACAAGAACGATGAATACGTCAAGATGAGAGATTGAACAATAAGCCATTGAGGTACGTGGGGTTGCTACTGCAATGTTTTATCTGTACTTGAAATAACTAAAGTCTAAGTTTACTTTACAAACTTCCTACTTTTACATATTCTTTGTTTTTGATGCACTAAATCATACTACTGAACATTTCATAAAGCTTTCCTCTAGGTTAACAAAAACAGCATCTAAATCAAACATGCAAAGAAGGTATTATTTGCATTAGCAGATCTAGACAGTATAAAAAAAATTTTTATCTTCATTAATGGACATAACCGTTCTGATTCAGGAATTTAACCCCTTTCTGACATATTAAGAAAAAGGCATCTTTAGCAATAGTTTTTTTTTTCACTTAACATTACTAGGAGATCTAACATATAATTTTTTAACGTAACATCTCAGAATTCTTTGACGTCACAGTGGGCCTTAGAAAATAATTATTTAACACCCGATGCAATTAGTTTTATAACCCCACTATGATAGCAGAAGGGATATATCTTTTCCAGATGTAAGCCTTTACTTTCATACATCTACCAGGACTCCATTGTTTAGTAAAAGCCCTCCACTCAGACACCCCTGCCCCAATACAACTCTATAAATTTTAAGACATTCAATTTACACACTTTATCCAACTGATATGTAAATATTCTGACAGTTTTAACTACTTAAAGCCATTACTACAACTTTTTAACAGTGTTTTTTTTTATCTTTTGGTATATAGAACTTTTATCAAAAAGAAAAGAAACATAACCTTAAAATAAATCAGTTCAATGATATAGTAACTTGATTAAAAATTTAGTCACTTTGGGAGTTTTTAATTTACTGACACATTTTCAAATATTTTGAGATTTGGACATTATTTGACAAAATTATAACGCAAACAGTACCTGATAAGAAAAATGAAATTTGTTAGAGATATATGTTACATGTAGATACAATATTGAGATAAATTATCGTGTCTTTACGTCCATTTTTAGTACATAAATGATAGTTAGGATATGCTTTTCATATTTGTGTTCTTAGGAAAAAAACATTTAATGAAAAGTTACAAACATGAAATGTTTTAAACAAACATTTCATGGTGTTGTTTCCAAATTAATGTGTAATAACAGCCAGAAAATGAGATATGTTGAATCTTTCCTTTACCAATTTTGATCATTATTTTTAAATGTTATGCAATTAGCTTATTCATTAAAATTTAATATAAGACAAAATATGAGTCTCGCCTGCAACATGATATGATTTCACCAGTCATTGGATTGGTACAGATGTTGGAAAACTCATTTAAATTTGACATATACTAAAGCAGCATCCTGATGATTGGTGCACAGGTTATATCCCACTAACACAATGTAACAAGTAGGTGAAGATGATTTTCAGTTTATAACTCTTAAATCATTCAGTGTATTTTCCATCAAACTTGGTACAGGTCAACCATGTTGCATACATGTGGCCATTTATACTTTTAAATTTCCTGTCAGTTCATATATAACTCACCTGGCCATGGGACCAAATGAGCTATGTAATGGTCCTCCTTCCATCATTTATCTTGTGTTGTGATTCCATTGGCAGTTGCTATTTTCAACTTCTCAGAACTAATGTTTAGGTAAAGAACATTCAGGTTTTTGTAAGTAAAATATGTTGTGTATATCTGTCTTTTCTTGGAACTCCTGGTATGTGAGTGTGTTTGATTTTTTTTTATTTCTATTCATTCTTGTAAATTGCAATTATCTATTGTTAGATTTTGCAACAGTACAAGGTCTGTTTAAAGATATTAAAGGACGTAAATTTGAGTAGGATATATACATGGGTGCTTAAGTATGTCTTGATAATTACTAGTAATATAATTATTAATAAATATATTTACTAGTTTTGTGCTTTTTCTCTATTGGTCATGTTAGTCATGTGGTATCTTAAAAGAATTAATTAACATTGGATGAGTTAGCTTACATTAATATGTAATTTGACTATATTGACTAGTAACATCTATCACATGGGTAAACTGTGCATTTACGATATGATTGTACTAGACTTTTGAAGCTGTATTTAAGGATCTTGATTCATTCTTATTTATTGTGCTCTTGTTGTAACATCAAGTATGCCGACGTGTTTATGTTTTATTTACATACTATTTGAGGGGAAAGACATTCATTTTATTATTCAGTGGAAATAGAAAGTGCCCATTGAAAAATAGTATTCTGGAATTATTCAAAGCAGTTTTCGACACTGCCATTTTGATAACATCAAGATTCTTGGTGGTCCAGTACATTTTCGATTCTGAAATGTATACACTACTTTTCATTCTTTGGGACTTTATACAACTTTTTCAGGATTATCTTGTATTCATTTCATAATATTTTGAATTCTTCTCAAATCTTCACTTCATTTAAACTTCGATAATTAAAATTATTTGTTATATTTTAGAAAACCTTAGATTTTGAGAAGATAGCATGGTTTTACATATGCCTCTATTTAGACAAGATGTACATTCTTGGACTTTTGATAGGAGATGGGATTTTGTTGAATTACATTTTCAATACTGTGTCATTTACTTTTCCTTTGTATTCTAGAGAAATTAATTGTTTGTTAAATTATGATTAAATTGTTTCTTACACGTCCTTTCTGTTATACATTTTAATATATATATA
>QKMX01284383.1:0-12010 GCA_003401595.1 Venustaconcha ellipsiformis | reverse complement strand
TGAAAAATGGTGTTAAGCCCCACAACAACAACAACAACAGTATACTGTTATAATTTTACAACAAACCTAAAAGCCAGAGATAGCAGAACAATAATGGCATTAAGAAAATGGCGTTAAGGCCCAGAACAACAACAACAACAGTATACTGTTATACTTTTACAACAAACAGAAAAGCAAGAGACAGCAGAACAATATCTGCATGTTCACCTCACATCAGTTTCAAAACTGTCTAAGGAAAGACACAGGAGTAGTTGAAAACATAATCAGTTTGCAAGGGATTATAACACCCCAATGGGTATAATTCAATCAAAATGCATCAAAGCATGACAACACATTTATTTCATGTCAATAATGTCTATGTTTTAATGCAATCCATGCATACATGCAGCAGTAAATACAAACAAGAATTTCAGAATGTATTTTAACACCAAAAGGCATACAATATTACTGTGCAGATAACATACCTGAGTATGAAGACCAAACAATATGCATGTCAATGATCTCAGCCAAGTTTCAAGACAGTTCAATGAAAGATGCAGGAGTAATCACAGTCAAGAATTTCTAAATATATGATGTATGTGCATTATGCATGAACAAAACAAAAAGGCATGATCAACAATTGTTATACTACAACCATATTCATGGCATGAGAAAAAATACCTTGCTAGATAGCCTAAATTTTTATTATTTCTTTGCTTGCATTAAGTATTAACAGCACTTTCAACATATTACTTACTACATCATCAACAGTAAATGAAAGTTAAGGACCTTTCCTACAGACACAACAAGGTAGCCAACCTTGGCTGGCATGGGTGAGTATCAAACCAAGAACCTTTGGAAAACACATTATATACTCTATCAACTAAGCAAATACAGCTCCCCCATAAACTGCAAATTAAAATGATAATGCATATTAATACATAATAATACATATTAAATAAAATACATATTAAATAAGAATGCAGTATCTCTTACTTATTTACTGATGTTTAATGATCTAGTTTCTCTTCATAGATCAAGGAAAAACAACAGTATAAAAATGAGACTATTACTGGAAAATATTACTAGAAACCTTAGTCTATGCATTTTATGGAGTATGCACAGCAACTGTTTCATCAACTAAATCACCTGCTAAATCAACACTTTTGACTTAACGGCCCCAATTTCACGTCTGAGTGACCAAGATGCAATAAACCTTAACAGCAGAGGGTTGATATCCTTCATCTCCAGGAATAATTGAAATATTTATAGGGAAGACTACAGGCAAAATGACAGGCAGCAAACTCATCCCAGACATTTAAAACTGGGAAATGATTTTTCCTGATGAGAGTCTTGCAATTGCTTAACAGAATGTACATATCATTTCCAGAAATCTAAGTGAAATGGAAATAATGATAATAAACCAGGGTGGAGAACATATAAATTTTCAATTTCAAGTTGAAGGGTCTGGCAGCTTCAATATTACAATGTGCAAACATGGTACAACCCTTATTCATCACATGCAGTATTTCTCACCCAAAGGGTAAATAGCATATTAATCACATGCAGTGATTCTCAAAGGGTACAATCCTTATTCATTACATGTAATAATTCTCACACAAAGGATACTATCCTTATTCATCACAGGCAGTGATTCTCATATAAAGGGTACAAACCTTATTCATCAGTGAATCTCACACAAATGATACAATCCTTATTGATCACTTGCAGTGATTATCACACAAAGGTACAATCCTTGTTCATCACAGTGATTCTCACACAAAGGCACAATCATTATTCATCACACAGTGATTCTCACACAAAGGGTACAATCATTATTCATCACATGTAGTGATTCTCACACAAAGAGTACAATCCTTATTCATCACACACAGTGATTATCACACAAAAGGTACAAATTATTATTCATCATACATAGTAATTCTCACAAAAAGGGTACAATCATTACTCATCACATGCAGTGATTCTCACACAAAGGGTACAATCCTTATTAATGCAGTGATTCTCACACAAAGAAAATAAACTGTATTCATAATATACAGTAATTCTCATAAAAAGGGTACAATCCTTGTTCATCACATGCAGTGATTCTCACAAAAAAGGGTACAATCCTTATTCATCATACAGTGATCCTCACACAAAGGGCACAATTGTCATCACACAGTGATTCTCACACAAGGGGTACAATCCTTATTCATCACACTGTGATTCCCACACAAAGTGTATCGTCATTATTCATTATAATGATTCTCACACAAAGGTTACAGTCATTATTCATCACATGCAGTGATTTTCACAAAAAAGGGTACAATCTATATTCATCATGCACAGTGATCCTCACACAATGGGCACAATTGTCATCACACTGACTCCAACACAAAGGGTCCAATCCTTATTCATCAGACAGTGATTCTCATACAAGGGGTACAATCCTTATTCATCACACTGTGATTCACATACAAAGGGTATAATCATTATTCATTATAATGATTCTCACACAAAGGGTACAATCATTATTCATCACATGCAGTGATTCTCAAATAGAAGAACCCTTGTACATCACATGTAATAATTCTAACACAAAGGGTACAATCATTATTCATCACATGCAGTGATTCTCACACAAAGGGTACAATCCTTTTTCATCACATGCAGTGATTTGCACACAATGGGTACAATCATTATTTATTACACTCACCAATTCTCACACAAAGGGTACAATTATTCATCACATTAATTCTCACACAATGGGTACAATCATAATTCATCACAAAGTGATTCTCACACAAAAGGTACAATAATTATTCATCACACAGTGGTTCTCACACAAACGGTACAATCTTTATTCATTACATGCACTAATTCTCATAGTGTACAATCATTATTCATCACACAGTGATTCTCAGACAAAGGGTACAATCATTATTCATCACACACAGTGATTCTCACACAATGTGTACATACTTATTCATTACACAGTGATTTTCACACAAAAGGGGAATTCACAGCTGGCCTTTTTCCCACAAGAAAATTTCTTTCAAATTTTGAGAGGGGGGGGGGGCACCCCCAAAAATGAGAAAAAGTTTTGATAGACCAGGTTACTCCACTCCCTCTATAAATCACGCCCTGATAACTTGCGAACCCATTTATAATTTTTTAAACCAGAAAATACCAAAATATTTATTCCTATTTGTTGAACTTGAAGAAAATCATGATCAAAATTGGTAACAGAAATTGATATATTGCTCGTTTCATTGTCGAAGATGGTAGACAGGACCTGGAAATTTTAATCAACGTTATGAAAACTCAACTTTAAAAAGAACATAACATTTGTTACATTATCTTTCCAAATTTACATTCTTAGTACACAATAATTAAGGATACTTAATGAAATTTTGATAAATAAAAATGTCACTTACACTTAGTGGTCTGGCAGTACTTTGATAAGTAAATACCAATTAAATAATTTGTTTTGTATCAATTGAAATTTGTGTGTATCCATCATAAATGCAATGTGTCATGTTGTAATTAAATGTAAAATGTGTCTATCTACCATAACAGCTCTGTCCACAAGTGTTTCTCTGAGAACCTAATTAAGTGCCAACTGTGTTTTGATATCAGACTAGCAGAAATATTTGTTGTATTATTGCAATATGCTAAATAAACAGTGAGCATCCCTTTCCATTGTCAGGTTAACTGTCTTTTCAATCAAATAAAAAAGGTGGAATAAAACTAACAAAATTAAGAAGCATACAAATCCTACATGCTTAAGAACCATTGTTATAAATGTTAATGTGTACATATCCAATTAAACAAGCTTAAATTAACCTACTCAATTATAACTGTGATTAAAGGGAGCAAGGCAACCAAGTGAAATGAGTACTTCATAGAATAAAGATCTTTGTTTCACAGATACGGACAATTGTGGGGTAAAGGAGTTTCAGAGAATTCCTAATTTGCACATAGAGATATTCTCAAGGATGATAAAAAGTTTCACTGTTACTTGCAATGAAAACATGGCATCAATATTTTACTAACTGAAAAATTCAATAATTGAGTTTTGATGTAGATGATTGTCTCATGAAAGCTGCATTTAAAAAAAAAAAGGAATCTAGTTTGGTAGTGACTCAACAGTTAGTCTGGTTCAAGGATTCATAGTCTCCTTGTTTCTAGAAAACTATTAAAGAAAACTCCGGGAAGCAGACTAATCAACAGACACAAAAAGACATGACAATACACAAATGTTTTCGCATAACATACTGGTTGTTGAAACCAGTTGGAAATGTGTTATCAATATTTCCGATGTTAGACATTTTGCAAATAAATGTGATTTATAGAGAACAACAAACATCTTCATCAAAAAAAGCGCTTTCTTGACAACTATTCTCAATGCAATTATAATACGATTCAGTCAGTAAACATCCCAGTTCCACCCCAACCCCGCAGTTCTCTGGATGTCTTTTATGTAGCAGCTCTCACGTATAGTGTGTCTATGTTTTTGGACCCTGATGTGCAAGAATTATCGAGGGAGAGGTGTATCTCAACAAATGTATCAAAAGATGTGATAATTAACAATTATAATGCTTATCAGACGTTTTATCCTTACTTTTTTATCCGTGATAAGGTATTAGGATAAGGGCACATAAATGGAGGCATTATCAAATAATGAAAACTTTAAAGAAGATAATCCACCATTTTAAAACATCCCCATATTTAATTAATAGAGAGCTGGGTGTCTCGTGAAATTGCCTCAATGATCAAATGCAAAAAATATTAAGTAAGCACCCGATTTAAGCACGTTTATCTAAAACTCAAAGCTTACATGATCTCTACAGGTTTTAATATTAATAATAGATTAGTCTCATCATGCTCACAACAATTTACAGGTATGCAATTTTCATGCACCCACTTGTTTCAAAGAAGGGGTCAGTGGGGTCCATAAAATTTTGCCTGCATTAATGAAATCACACATTAAACACTGTATTTAATGTCACATGAAAATGCTAATCCTATTAATATTTTAGAAACTGATCAGCTAGGAGGAAAACCATTGCATAACATGTACAAGAGCTATATACCATGTTACCTCTTCAGGGATTCCAAAATTCTGGTAGTTCTTGTCAGACAAATATTGCCTAAAATTAACATAGCATCCAGATATTTCTGAAACTTGCAATAAAAAATTCAATGAAAGTATAAAAATTTGTGGCAAATAAAAAATGTATGCATACTCTTTTTTAAATATACCAGAAAATGTCTAATGTTTTGTTATCAATTAGCATGTTACTTCAGTCTTAGTATTAATTTAGCATATCACAACAGTTAATAAAATTATTTATTAATACTCAATGATAACACAAATGATTTTTTTTCTTACTATACTATAGAATTTTACCCATCACAAGTGTCTGATGTTACTGTTTTTAAAACTTTCATTTTTGGACAGGAAACAGACTTATTACCTTGAAAATGAAATTAAATAAATGACGGGTGCTTCTGATGATTGCTCAGGTGCTAAAATAGGTGCTGGAGGGTGATATCAAAGAGTAGTGGCTGTCACTGTTGGATATACATATTGTTCTGAAAGTCTGATCTGTGCTGATACAGCCACATCATTAACAAACGTGTATGAGGCACCAATTATTGTAAAAAAATGAGTACGAGACACTGATTATCATAATGACTATAGTACAGACCAAGAGACAATCATTCAGTCACTAATTGGTTTCTTGCTTTTAATTTTTTTATTTGTAGGATAGATGATGAGTATCAATAAAATATCTTTATTGAGATGCTATTTAAAATATACTGCACTACAGTTAACACAAGAATCAAGTTTAACCTGAATGACTGTTACGGTTATTAGCCCTTAAGCAGTTGGCAGAAAACAGTCTGTAATACCTGTACTGTATGCCTGTCAAAAAAAACAATGCATACACCTTGCTTTATTAATGTGATTGTTTGACACTTTAATAAATAAACAAATAAAATACAATTTGAAATAATACATGAGATATCAAAAGTTTGTCATTCGGTTTCTCACAATATGTGCCTGTTAAAATCTGATGTCATTTCCAGCATATACATTGACTTTATGCACAACAAAACAGTACTGAATTGTACAAGAAAAGATTTCATACATGCATTGTATGAAATATAGGATATTCATCAGTATGCATTTCTCTCTCTCTCTCTCTCTCTCTCTCTCACTCACCCCCTTTTTCTCAGGACATGACAGTTGTCATTATTACCAATATTCTACAACATCAAACTCATAACTAATAAATGGCTCTTTCTGTGGGGGATACTCATGGTCTAGAATTGGAATGTAAAAAGTTCCCAATCATTGCTAGGCTGATTCCAGCATTACAGTATATTCTGGGCTGATTTTAGTTCAAGTAGAATAGGTGCTAGGCTGATCCCAGCTGTACTAGGCTGATCCCAGTTCAAGTAAAATCTGTGCTAGACTGATCCCAACATTCAAGTGTATTCAGGGCTGATCCCAGCTTAAGAAGACTATGTGCTTGGCTGATACCAGCATGCTAATGTATTCTGGGCTGATCCCATCTTAACTAAATCTTTGCTAGGCTGATCCAAGCATAAGAGTGTATTCAGGGTTGATCGCAGATTCATGGAATAAAGCTAGGCTGATCCCAGCATGAAGTAAATATTTATATTTTTCCTATTTATAACTGTGAAAGAAATATATTTAATGGGCATGATCATTATGTTATTAGTATAGCTTATGGATATCTGATTGGGGAAAAATGGTTGATTTAAAGTGCATTCTGGGCTGATCCCAGTTGACTGTGCTAGGCTGAATCCAAGCTTGCTAATGTATTATGGGTTGATCCCATCTTAACTAAATCTATACTAAGCTGATTCCTGCACAGAATGTATTCTGGGCTGATTCCAGATATGTGGACTGATGTGGACTGCTAGGCTGAATCCCTGCTTGCTAATGTATTATGGACTGATCCCATCTTAACTAAATCTATGTTAGACTGATTCCTGCATAGAATGTATTCTGAGCTGATCCCACCATGAAGGAAATATTCTTATTACTTTTCCTATTTAAAACTGTAAAATGAAGTTTATTTAACCGGCATGACCTTTACATTATTATTATTATTATATCTTATGAGTGTCCAATTGGGGAAAAATGAATCTAACCCATGACATACCCATGCGCATGAATAATGTAAGGACATAACCCATGAATTCAACAATAGGTGGGGGGGGGTTTAGCATAAATCCATAAGAACTGTTTGATGCAGAGACACTAAATCCCTTGTCTGTAGCTTTGAAAAGCCAGCGAGTGCAGAGAATCTGTACATTCATTCAATGTACCTATGAAACCAGAGAAGTGACTGGTCACATGGTATTCTATATGATCATGCAATGTTAGGTAAGATTATCTAATATGGATGGTTCTTTGAAGTCAGCTGGCAATTCCAACCACTAGTAATAGTTCTGCTCCTGCCGTCACTGCTTATATACTCCTCCGAAAAGCCCCATACAGACTGCAAATAAGAGGCTAATAACAATCTCCTGCCTAATTTTCTGTCTGCCTCTCAAGGTACAACATTGTACAACACCCCTATCCCATTGTTAGCCACTGACTAAGCCTTATAATTGACATTACATCATCTGACTACCAATTCTTCCTTCAATTGTCATTATCTGAGAAACCCCAATGCACAACCTGCAATATATGTACTTAAAATAACTCAAGATCATCAAGTTGTGCATAAACTAAAATTTAATTAATTAACATATTAGGATATTTGCTTCTCATGCATAATCACCTATGTCCAATAGGAAGATGAGAAGAGGCAGCAGTGGAAGACAATGATGATGGTGGTGGTGATGATGTTTTATGGCAAAATGGCATTACTGAAGCCATCCTGTGCCAAAAGTGGTATTGTAAAATGAAACGATTATAGTGCAAGTAGAAAGTGTAAAATTTCCAAATAGTTTTAAGACAACCATACCATTAAATAAAAAGCAGAAGCATCAGAACTTCTGGGATATATATCATTAAAAGATTCCACAAATTATTTTTGCTATCTTTCATGCAAAAGTTCCACAATACAAAAGCCTTAAAAATGTTTCTGCCAAGAGTCAGTAAAATCAGTGCAGGAGCTGTATGTTCAGCCTACAACAAATGCATTTGCTAAAAAAAAAAATGTGTGATGTTGACCCCAAGATCGAAATGGGTAAGCAAACATTTCATACATTAAAATAATATGTTGTGACTTTTAAAAAGATTATCCCTTGTTTGAAATAAATCAATCAAGGGATTAGGAAATATGTGCAAATGAAAAACAAAAACAAAACCTTTATGCAAATTTTCTACAGCTCAATTATCTTGATCCCATGGTCAAAGACTAAGCAAGTAGCATGTAGAATGAAGTGTCTTAGCTTCATAACAAGTTATGATCATTATGTTGAGAATTATAGAAAATAGATGCAAATGAAAAACTTTATTAAAAAAAACGCAACACATTCAAAGCTGTCAACCAGTTGAGATGAAAACCTGTATGTCAGACCAATAAAAACTTTACAAAGACCAAAAAAAAACTTGCACAAAAAATTGTATTCATACAGTATATAAAATCAAGTTTTAAAACAAATGCCATAAACGTACAAATTTTACATACATATACATAACTATTTACATTTCTTAAACTTTTTTTAATTTTATTATTCTGATTTTCAGTGTGTTGTAACACAAGCATATATTATATTGTGCACCACATTCACCCTTTGTGCTTTTCAGAATGTAATCAGGGTTTAAAAGTCTATCCAGCAGGTGTTAATGTTTACTTTACACTGTAAAAATGATGTCAGTGTGTCTGCATTTAGGGACTGCTACAATATATTTTCTTTTTATCATAGAAAAGATCTTTCACAGTCTGCATTGTTGTGTGGCAAGGTAAGTAGTCACTGAATAACTAATTTCAGATTTGGGAAGTGGATGCCACTGCATATTAATATCCAGCCAGTAGCTACGAAAGATCCTTTTCTGGCAATTGTCTGTTAATTCATGCACACACTCACCTGCCAGCATGCAATAATCCTCAAACTCATCTTTAAGTGCTTCATGATCCAGGTGTGGAGCAACTCAAAAACGAAAGTATCACTACTATTAAAACAAACATAATGTGCAACGTATTTTGTAAACTGAATCTTCAAGGTGCAATATTAACTTCTTTGGATTTATCATGGTCTCATTATTACATCTTTATATTTTTTTCCCATAAACCCTTAGTCATACAATATAAGACCTCAACCTGATATTTATTTTTTGAACGTCGAGGTCTTATTGCCTAATGACAGCACTGTGTAGTGTGTTCCGACGTCAATTAACTTCAGAACAATAAGTGAAATTTTCAGAAATATTTCACACACTTGGCATCCCATATTGGCACTTTTCTATAAATTAAAATTATAATGTTTTAATCAGACTTGACTTATACTTATGTCTTTTTCTTAATAAATTCAAATTCACACACAAGCAAATGGACATGTTTTCAAATTCCATTGACCTACATTTCATTTGGCTGGAATGCGATGGAAGTTGGGAATACCGAAAAAATCAGTTAAAAGGATCATAAGAATCTTGAACTAAATGAAGCTATCTAAATACTTTCTTCAATATTAATATATTTTTATTCATTATGTTAAAGAAGGATACTTCCACTTAATCCAATTTCGACATTGCTTTCCAAAGCATATTAGAGTCATCCCAATGTTGATTGTGCATAGCTTAAAAACATTCTGGATTGCACTTGATTTTTAAAAAAATTATGTCCAGACTCCCGAGATTAATAAAAAAAACCCGTAAAAACAATATGAATTTTTTAAAGAAAAAACATATAAAACAGTTGTATGGCTGTAAACTGATGAAATAAAAAAAAAAAAATTTCGGGTTACCCATACAACTTGACAGGAATGAACATTGTTGACGCTGACAATGATATTGGAAAATATAATGCCATGTCTCACTTCCCAACAATGTGGGCTCAACAAAAATATTTGTACACTTTAACATTGTATATTACATGGAATCATTGCATTCTTAGAAAAATGGAGATGAAAAATTCCTGAAGTCTTAAAAATAAAAATTTCTTGCAGTAATACAAGACACATCTCAAAAAACTTCAGAACATTTGAATCCTTGATGCCCACCAATGTTCAATACAAAATTCATTGTTGTTGCATGGAACAATGCCCTCGCATAATGTACTGGTAGATCAAGGTACAGTATATGCTGTTTGCAGATGGTGCATCAGCACTGTACATGTATAAAAATATTTTTTAAAAAGGAGTGTAACAAATAAGTTTTCAAAACCCATAAGCTTACAAATGTACAAGACACAATACCAAAATTATGAATATGCTCTTGTGTGTGTGTGCATGTGTGTGTGTTTGTGTGTGTGCATGTGTGTGTGTGTGTGTGTGAATCTTTGCAACCTTGACCATGCATGCCCTTGCATCATATTCAGTTCAAAATTTTAAAAGGTATAGTTAAACAGTGCACAAAAATAGCCATCTAAATGGTTTGCAAATCTTTTCCCATGTTCTGTCAACAAAGTCAATCAGACCCAGGATGTTATCACTCAAGTGGTGTAGGAAGTTTCTCATGATCAAGATTATTCCAGCCTTGTTAAAGCTCTTATACAATTGTAAAGAATTGAATTTCACGTTTTCACAAAGAATGCTTGCAATGAAGGTGATAACTGATGAAAATAAAAATGCAATTACTGGTACTATGAATTTCCAAAGAATAGGAACCAAGCATATTTATATTAATGGCAATGAGAATGTGGACTTTCCCTATGCAACTGATACCAGTACTGGTGTTAGCCAAAAAAGCTGTAGTTTGGCCAATCAAGTGTAAAGGATGCACAAGAAAATGTATCACACTGCTTATATCCTGATTAAAAAGGCTGGCTTGACAATTATTAAATGTGAAAAATAAGATTTTATTTTTTTAATTATGCAGCAATTTAAAAGAAAACACTTGAAAGAATAATAATACTATATTCTGGCTTTCGTTAAAGAGAATATTTCTGGCTTTACTTAAAGAGGGTGACAGAATAGATGCATGAAAAAAAATATCATGGCTCTCTCCCTATTTACATACAGAGGACATGTAATTAGTTGCACACACAATAATAATGTAAAAAGCAAAAAAAAAACAATCCAAAAATATTGAGAATAAGCTACATGTATATATTGAAACACAAACTTTTGTAACAACATGCTCCAACAAGGTACATTGTATATATAAAATACAAATAATAGTGGAAAAAGTGAACGGTTTGAGAATTTATACATCCCTTAAATGTTAGTATTGTTAATTCTGATGCATCTTCTACTATATAAATTTGTTTACAATGAACGAAAACATGTGATAATAACCACACAATAATTTAGAACTACCAATTAAAGGGAACAAGGCAAATGTCCATAATTCTACCTACAATTGGGTCCAAAATTTGTCAACAGCAAAATCAGAAGCACAAGCAAGAACATGAGTTACCAAGGTAAATCTAAAAAATCAAGGAATGGACAAAAGCAGTGAGAAGTGTAGGTGTGGGTGGAGTAAACAATTTAGCACTCAATTAATAACCAAATTATGAATAATTGTTAATAAATATCATTTTTTAATGAAGTTCTACACTTTTCTGTATAAATAATTGTAAAATTTTCAATATCCTACATATAAAATCTCTAAAATAATGATTAAAACCTTACTAAAAGTGGTTTCATCAAAAAATTACAGGTGCACCAGTGAAAACATTCTGTATCCTATCACCACATTTTGTATGTGAATATGGATACATTCTGGGCATCTGTTGATTCAGACTAAATCAAGATTCTTTATTTCAAAAAGTGATATTTATTTAGATATACAATAAATTCAAAGCTTGATTTTTTAAAAAAATCATAATATCAGTTGTTTAATTTTATTATTATTATTATTATTATTATTATTATT